>CM076574.1:1133551873-1133644252 GCA_034641835.2 Pinus albicaulis
GATTTTTCAGCCCTGACAATAGTCCTATGCTACCAGTGCATTAGTTATACAGTATGGCAGACCCTAGCATCATCATTCTGCATTTTGTTCAGTACACCAGAGACATACCTAAAGTAAATGGAAACCTGACGAAGACCACTCCATCATCCAATGAGTACTATAGATAAATGCCCAGAATTTAAACTGAATGGAGCCTCGGCCCTCCTGTTACTTCAGAATTTAATGTTGCATTTAAGTTTACATCTACTCCTATTATTCTTTTCTCCTATAAGAATCCTGAAGAACATATTGTAAAGGTTGTTGTTCGGTTGTTGTCGATTGTAGTTAGAGGGATTCAGTTTTGACTGTTAAAACAGTCTTGGGAGGGAATATTAGAGTAGCTTGTAAGTAGTAGGCTGGGAGGAGAAAGTCTAGACTGTAACAGCTATTGAGCTTAGTGTATGTGACTGGTTTTGCATCAATTAATCAAGCACATTTCACAGGATCCTGGTCTATTACTATTGGTGATGTTTTTCTAACACTGTTTATTACATTTTCATACTCGTTTCATTTTCTAATCGTCGCATTAGAATATTGGCATAGGATTTACCCTTGTTAGTTACCCTATTTTTCTGCTCTCCTTTGCAGCTTCAATGTTTTCCGTCGATTGTGAATCTAAGAGTAAATTCAGCTAATTTAAATCCGCAGCGGATGTTATTGCCGCTAGCTGATGTATGAATTTGGGGTTTGCCGCTTAGTTGTTCTTGTTGGGTTTAAGCTGGAAGATTTGGGAACACTGGGGATTAGAGTTAGCACTGTTCACTAGGATCCTTGTGCGACCAGCTGGCCTTTCTAAGATCTCTTGCCGGTGTCAAAGCATTGAAGGTTCAAATTCCTTCTCTGATCTAAAGACCCTGGCTCTGTCAAACTTATCTATGTTTTCCCTTGGAGCATGCTAAATATGACTTGGAGTTAAATGGCCTCTGGTCTTATCTATAAGTTGCCCCTTTGTCCCTCCATTGAAAGCTGCCTTTGAGTATGTCCAAGCAAGTTTGTAGTTAAATGACCTCTGACCTGATCTATAGACAGAAATTGGGTTGCTTTCCTTCTTTCACTTTCAATCCTTAATGTTCCATTCCACCATCTATCTAAAAAGATCCTTTAGTGTAGATGACTTGCCCTCTGAAAGCCTTGGCTAGTTGTTGCATGTAATTACCTTTCATGACTCCATAGCCCAATGGATGGCACTTTCTTGACTTATCCTCTTTGCTGAAACATCCTGCTGCTTTGTCCTTTTTCTCCCATTACTTTCTCAGTCTATGATCTCATGACCAACCCAACAACCAACCAACCAAATCATTTAAAACCCCCCTTTGTGCTTCATAACTAGCCTAACATCTCATTTGAGCTTTCAAAGATATATCATTCTTTGTTTTATTGGAGAGATCCCTCTCCGGGTCCACAGGAGGGCTAGATCCTAGGATCCCAAAGTGGTTCTCGATGTTGTCTCATCTTTTGGTTTTTCAAATCTAGCCAAAACATGGGAACCCCAACAATAGGTACAACAACAACAGGGCAGTCAGCAGGACTAGCACAGGGCAGCACGGCCAATTTGAGCACTAAGGAACTAATAAAATCAATGGAGGAATTGAAGCTCCAAGTTACAGAACTCCAAAAAACAAAGGAACAATTTACTACCTTGGAACAAAAGTATATCTCTCAAAGATAAATGTTGCAGAAAAAACAAGAGAGATCAACAGGTTAGAAAAATTGGTGAAAGCATTAGAAAAGAATCTCACATTGGAGAAACCTTTGAACAAAATCAAGGAAATTCTTTGGGACAACATCGTTCAATCAATAAATGATGTCTGGCCATCAATCCAAATAATGTATGAGAAAATTGATTTAGTTAAACTGGCTCTAGAAGAAGTTCAAAAGACAAGGGAAGAATTAGGAAAAATGCCTGAAGAAGCCAACAAGCTCATACAGTTTTTAAATACCAAGAACAAATATCAGCTTGAAGAGCTGGGCATTCAAGATAGAACAAGGACAATTTTGGAAGTAAAAAAGGTTTTTACTAAAAGAACTCTGATGCAAAACTTAGAAAGAAGATGCCATGATATGTAGGAAGAAATCTATGCTTTTATGAAAAAAATTGATATTTTGCAGAGTAGAGGGTTTCCAAGTCCTTTAGTTACTCATGATAAACTAATGAGCCATCAAAACTATGTTGAGAAATTGAATAAGTATGCAGAAAAACATGCAAGTCCATTGACAAGTTCATCAGCAGCAAAAGCGTTGCCTACAGGAAAAATTATTTATGACAGTATGGAAAACTTGTTTTTATCTCGAACATGAGGTAAAGCACTTATTTCCAATTCAGCCTACCTTTTTCAGA
Organism: Pinus albicaulis; assembly: GCA_034641835.2. Classification (NCBI taxonomy): domain Eukaryota; kingdom Viridiplantae; phylum Streptophyta; class Pinopsida; order Pinales; family Pinaceae; genus Pinus; species Pinus albicaulis. Next base: position 1,133,554,251 of record CM076574.1, read on the forward strand.
TACACAGAAACTAATGAGACCCTAAGAAAGCTTCAAAGAACCAGAATACCAGAAGCAAAATGGTGGGAAGACATGTTGGACATTTTGTAAAAATATCCTTGGATGAATTTTGGTTATTTACTACAATAAGTAATGGTAAAAGGATAAAATGAGATCAAACAGGTCAAAGTGTATCAGTGCAGATAAACAGTATCTGTAAAAATAGGGTAGCCAACACAGAGTTACCAAAGAAGATAGCAGCAAGCCAAATCATAGGGCCTGCCTCCAGCACACTCACAAAAATAGGAACAGCACAACATCGGTTTACCTTTTCTCCTATCTACGAGACTATCTGTCTCTATTTTCTTGTAACTTATTCATGAGTCATCCTTAAATATATCTCACTCTGTTAGGAGATATTTTTTTATAATTTTTTGTATAAATACCCCCTCAATTAGAATATTGAGGGTGGTGGATTCTTGGACTTTGTTGTAATACTGATTATTTTGGAATAAAGTGCTGTTGGACAAATTTTGCATGGCTAGCTGGATGAAGAATTGATGCAAAGGACTTTTCACGGGATTCTTGAGTCAAACACTGGATCAATAAGTCTTCTATACCTTATGTTTTAGAGTTTTCTTGTTTATTATACCATCTATGTTTCATATCTGAATGATAACGAAAAAGAATAATTCAGAAAGTGCTTAAGTGCAATCTGTTTTCAATCGTTGTTATTCTTAATGTTTTCTTCTGAACTAGTATGAACAGTGAATTCTTAATTGCTCATGTTTTCTAGTTTATTCATTTTGATTATTTGGTAAAGAATTCTTAATTGCTCTTTATTAATAATCATTCAAGTTCCCTCTTTCGAATATGTTGAAGGATTCTTAATTTCCCTTCACCCATTTTGAGTTCATTCCATTTATTATGAATCTTTATTTGTTCCCTATTTGATTACCTTGCCCTGTGAAACCATCCCTTGTTAAGAAACTAAATCCAGTTAAGCCATCTTCTTTGACTCCATTAGCCCAATGGCCTAAACTACTCAGTCATTCCCCTCTGCTATTGAATTTCATCACCCAAACACAATCAAAATCTCTAAACTTTCATAATTAGCTTAATATATTTCAAAAACAAAGCTAAAACTTAAAGAGAGAGCCCTCTCTGGGTACAGATTAGCTAGATTCTATATCTAAAAGTTGGTTTGTGGTTACCTCAGACCCCTTTCCTCTTCCCAACAACTTCAAGGAAAATCTGAGTGATAACATAGTGGGGACTCCACTGGGGAATCAAACAATTTGCTTGTTACTATTGTTTACTTTATAAACAATAGACGGAGCCTGAAGTTAGCCAGGTAGCCTTTGAAATGCTCTTGCTTTGAAATTGCATAAGTAAATGAATGCTGCTTCAGTCTATCTCCGGTCTAGTTTATGAACTGAACATTCGGTTTCAAACACTTGATCAGTTCCTCTAGTCAAACAAATCTTTAAGAAAATCTAAATCCAATATCTAAAACCTCTTAAAGAAATTGTTGAAGTTGTATTGATATAATCCATTTAGACAAAAAAAAAAAAAACTCACCTAGAAACCTGGCTTCAGAAAGGACTCATTATACCAGGGCTAATCCTGATCCAAATCCACCACCTGTGTTTGAAAATCCTAATCTGATCCCTAGAATTATTAGGAGACAGGAGAGCCAAGAGAGTTATGCTAGTTCTCGGCCTCTCTATAGATCAATGTCCTGTCCTGTGAAATGGATTTACCTTGAGGACGAACCTTTTGATGAGAAATTTGAAACCTCTTTATTTGTAACTTTTTCTGAATCTGAGTTGACCCACTTGGTTCAAGATCCAGTATTTATTAAAGATTTACAACTTGAATTTGTTACTTCACATCTTGAAAAACATTTGCGTAACTCCATACAATCTGAGCTTTCCTCTGAAAAAACACTAAATATTTTTGTGATCACTTCGGCCTCTCCAAGTTCATCAACATTTCCTCAAACATCTCAACCTCAAACCACCCCTTCTACCCCTCCATCCACCACTCCCAAATCAACCTCGGTTGTTGTTTCATTACTACCTACTGCAATGGCGAACATATATGCTCCCTTGGTATTAACAACCAATCCAGGGGCTATGCCCCAAGACTACCAAAGTAAAATCACTCCATTTGATGGTTCTAGTACCTACACTGCACAACAACATACTAAAAAAATGACCGATTATTTTGAAATATATGAAGTAGATGTAGATGATGTAAGAATGAGAATATTTGCTCAAAGTCTTACTGGAGAAGTTAGAACCTGGTTTAGAGCCCTTCTTGAAAACAGTATCAATGACCCAGAAGCTCTTTATAGAATATTTTTAAACAGATGGGAAAAGAAGAAAGATCCTCTCCAAATCTTATTAGAATATGAAAACTTGAAGAGAGGAACACAAGAAACTGTGCAAGATTACTGCACTAGGTTCAATAATGTTTACAATGCTATCCCTTAAAACCTCAAACCTCCTCCAGATTTAGCATTAATCAAATTCTTTGATGGATTTGATTTTGAAATGGCGTACCAGCTTAGGGAAAGATCTCCTCGGACTTTAGAAGATATGCAAAGTATAGCTGTCAGTGTTGAAGCCAACCTGATATCCAAACGAACTAAAACCAGAAGTGAAAGAAGGATAGCATTAAAAGAAGAACCCTCGGCCTTTGAACATAAACTGGATGCTATTATTAAAGGGATAGAAAGGCTAGGAGATAGAGTAGAAATAATTGAAAGGAAATCTCCCTGGGATGGTCAAACAAGCAATACTGGGAGAAATCCAAATTTTAGAAAAAACCAAAACCAAAACACTGGAAAGACTGGTCCTGACCAAAACATTAGGCCCCCATTTCAAGAAAATTATGTTGAAGCCTCAAATTTGGATGAACCAACAAAAGATACTCAAATAAACAATTTAACGGGACTCAATAATGAACAACAAGTTTTCTTGACCCAAGAGGATCAAGAAGCTCACATTCTCAAACAATTCCAAACTCATTTAGGAGAATCATTTGAATTCAAGGAGGGATATGATACAGCCATTTATGAAGTCCACAAGCAATATAATCTGAGGAGTAGAAGAATTGATGTCCCTGAAACCAATAAATAGAAAACTACAAAACAATTCCTCAAAGGAAAACCAATACTACCCCTGTACATATTCTTTCTAGATCAGATCCTAATCCTGCTAATCCAATTATTGAAGATGTATCCGATAATCAACCTAATAACAGAAAAATTTCCAATACTCTTCCTCCCAAAGGAAATGTAGAGGAACCCCCAGAAGTTGATTCGGAAACAACCTCAGCCCACAACCCCACTCCTGAAAAGGAGAAAAATACAGAAAATACAGAAGATAAAGAGAATCCAACTTTCCGAAATACAAGAACTCAGACTAAAAAACATTTTAATCTGGAGGCTGAAGTAGGAAAATTAAAAATCGTTGTTCCCTTGTCTGAATTAGCTAAACATGATGTCTACCGAAGTCAAATCAATAGATCACTCAATATCACTGGAAGTGAAGACTCAATAAATGTTTTTGACGACCAACATAAATTACTCTTTGGCCTTGAAGTAAATGGAAAACCAGTAAATGGAGGAACTCCTCCATTTTATGTAAGTTTAAACATACATGATAAAATACTTCATAATGCCATGTTGGATTCCGGGGCATCTCACAACCTAATGCCCAAATCTGTAATGGAGAAATTAAACCTAGATATCACCAGGCCATACAAAGACCTCTTTTCTTTTGATTCAAGTCAGGTGAGATGTTTAGGATTAATCAAAGACTTGTGTGTTTCACTGGTTCAATACCTTGCAAAAACAATCTTGATGGACATAGTAGTAGCAGATATTCCTCCAAAGTATGGCATGTTATTGTCCAGATCTTGGGGTGCAAAGCTTCAAGGATCTCTTCAATTGGACATGTGATACATTACTATTTCAGTGTTCAGCCACCCTAAGTAACCATACAGAGAAACTTTAATGAAATATGTAGTTAGTAGTCAGGAGGAACCCGAAAATTTCCCCATCTACTCAGTACACTCTGATATGGATTCATTTATTCTTTATAATGTTGAAATTGATCCTCCCACTGAATTAGAATTTCTAGCATCATAACCAAAAGAAATTACAAATAAAAAATCTAGTGTTCAAATCCAGGAAATCTCTGAGAACAATGAAACATCAAATACCCAAGAGAAACTAGAAGAAAGTAAAAAACTAGATCTCACTGTTAAAAAAGTTCCTGAGATTCCTGATACCAATTATGAACATGAAGTTCTTTGGAACTTATAATATGATGGTTCAGTTAACAAATTAGGAGTAGGAGCAGGATTTTTGGTGCACAACCTTGAAAATGATCATGCTGAAGGCCATGCCTACAGATTAAACTTTAAATGCACCAATAATATGGCAGAATATGAAGCTCTTTTGCTAGGTCTTAAACTTGTCAAAATATTAGGGGCAATTAGAGTATTTGTCATAGAAGATTCTGATTTAATAATTCAACAGATCAAAGGGAAGTATCTAATAAACAATCCCAGATTGTGATACTATAGAGGAACAATTATAGAGATACTCAATACTTTTCTGGAAACTCATCTTGCTAAAATCCCAATAAAACACAACTTGCACACCCATAGTCTGGCAATGTTTTCTAGCACCTGCAAATTACCATTTAAACCTAATCATCAGTTCACAGCTGATATTAGACACAGACCAGCCATACCTGACAATTTAAAGAACTGGCAAGTGTTTGAAAGTGATGAGCAGATTAACAATTTCCTGACTTTAGATAAAGAATTTTCTAACAGTAACATAGATGTACATACAATTATTGAATTTGATCAAACAAATGAGCTAGAAACAGACATTTCAGAAGAAAGTGTAATTCAAATGCTTCATCCAACAAATTTCACCAACAAAGAAATGCAGGACCTTAAACAAATGGATGTTGATGAGATTATGGAAGAAGAATATGAAGTCATTAATTTAAAAGACAATTTTTTGCCTAAAGGATTAACTCCTCTGGAAGATCTCTTTGATTCTAATGATATTCCAAAGAAATCTAAGATGGAACCATTAAAAGAAGATATTGAGGAATATAACTTGGGGATTGAATAAAATCCAAAAATGATAAAGTTATCTAAATCTTTGCCCCCTAACCAAAAACTAAAATATGTTGAATTAGTGAGAGAATTCCAGAATATCTTTGCCTGGAGCTATGAAGACTTGAAATCATATGACACCTCTATAATTCAACATATGATACCTCTGAAAGAAAATCAGAAACCATTCAAAGAAAAACTTAGAAGAATGAACCCTTTACTGCTGCTCTTAATTGAAAAAGAAATCAAACGTATGTATGTAGCAGGGATAATTGTTCCCATTAGGTTTTTAGAGTGGGTGTCTAATTTAGTACCTACTAGGAAGAAAACTGGAGAAATCAGATTATGTGTTGATTTAAGAAATGTAAATAAGGTTTCTTTGAAGGATAATTACCCTTTACCCAAGATGCATCACATTTTACAAAGGCTAGTAGGTGCTTCTAGGATTTCACTTCTAGATGGGTTCTTCGGATATAACCAGATTCTGGTTCATCCTGATGACCAGGAAAAAACGGCTTTCACAACACCTTGGGGCACATTCAAGTATGTTAAAATGGCATTTGGACTTAAAAATGCAGAATCAACCTTCCAAAGAGCAATGGACATAGCATTTTCAAAAGAAATTCATGATTTTCTTGGTATATATCTGGATGACTTAACTGTTTTTTCTAAATCAGATCAGCAGCATTTGGACCATCTCAGACAAGTATTCCTAAAATGCAGAAAATATGGTATCTCTTTGAATCCAAAGAAGTCCTTGTTTGGTCTAGAGGAAGGTAAAATCTTGGGCCATATCATCTCCAAATATGGTATTAGAATTGATCCTGCTAGAATATAAGCTATACTGCAGATACCTCACCCTAGAAATGTCAAAGAACTTCAAGCTTTCCTAGGAAAAATAATTTTTTTGAGAAGATTCATATCTAGCTTAGCCGAACTAATTAGATTGCTTAATAATATGTTAAAAAAGGATTCAAGTATTAAATGGACATTAGAAGCCAAACAAGCATTTGAAGAAATTAAAATGGCTTTGACCAGAACACTGGTCCTTACAAGTCCACAATTTGATAGAGACTTCATAATATTTTCATTTGCATCAGAACACACTATGGCAGTTGTTTTATTACAAAAGGATGATCAAGGATGTGAGAAACCCATAGCCTTTTTTAGTAAAGCACTAAGGGATGCATCATTAAAATACAACATCATGGAAAAACAAGTTTTTGCACTTGTAAAAGCCATTAAAGACTTTAGAGTCTACATATTGTACTCCCATGTGATAGCCTATGTACCAAATGTTGCTGTCAAAGACATCTTAACTCAGGATGGAATTGAGGGCAAAAGAGGTAAATGGATTGCTACCATATTAGAGTATGATATTGAAATAAAACCTACAAAGCTTATAAAAGGACAGGGATTGGCCAAGCTCATGACAGAAACAAATTGTCAAGCCCTGGACATTAATGAATTGGATAACGAACAGGAGATGGCGACTCCACAAATCAGCCAGGCCTTCTTAGATTCACCTTGGTATGATGATATAATTTATGTACTATTAAACTTGCAAGCTCCTCCAGGGTTATGTTGGTCTCAATCTAGTCTCCCTAACTCGAGTTCATTTAATTGTCAACCAGGATTTGTAAACTGCTGAAGTGAAATGTACCATATGTACCTAGGTGCTTGTTTCCTAGTGCGTTGTGTGTAGTGTTTTGTGATATTTTGGTCTTTTATGTTGATTTATGATGTTTTTGGTCTTTTGAAGTTTTATGTTTACAATGAAAATGCCTAGAAAACTAATGAAAAGAAATTGGTGGTCAAGAACACAGTTGAGCCTAATGTATGGAATGGCAAAAATGTAATCAAAAACACCTAAGCAACATCTCAACTATGATCAATAGAAACAAGAGCTTGATGATGACTTCTAGACAAATGACACAAACTAGACTTGAGAAATGATCACTAAATATGCAAGTTTTCTAACTAGACGCTAGACACTAATCATGATGCAACATTTTATTCTAAGTCATCTATTCCATGACTAATTCCTAGTTCTATTCTCGCAATTTCAATTGAATGTCACAGCCTATACTCAAAGAGTTATTGGTTTCTTTCAAGGTAGTTTTGAGGAAGAGCTCGTTAGTGATGAGGAATTTGGCAGGCAGATTTTTTCGTACTTGTAGTGATGTTATCTTCTGCTCCTAAGTGGTTATGGTTCACCTGGGTGTGGTTTTCTTAACAAAAAGATATTTGTAAATAATGAAGGCCGTTCTTGTGAATCCTAACAACTAAAGTGATCTACCGCAAAGGGTGACAAAGGTGATCAAGGAGATGCAAGTGCAATGAATTAATTTAAACATGAACTTAAGATGCTTCTAAACCAGAACAATGTTAAACTATAAGTCATCATCAAACTTGAAACGAAGTAGCCGGACATGAATTAAATGCAAAATGAAAGTTCCTGAGCGTTCTAATCCAATATGCATTATCTTCTATGAAGTTACAATAACTGCTTGTCTATCATTAGTGATATTTTTGGAAGAATTCTCTTATGGAAGAGGAACAGCTTCCGATCATAATTGTATGCAATTGAAAGCAAAATGAACCGAAAGCAAATGAAAAACTAAATTATCACATCACTAGCCATATCTTGAACTTCTTTAAGGATGTCTTGGAAGAATTTCTTCTTGTGGAAGAGTGATTAAACAAGTGCAACCTATGATAGTGAAGAGCAAAAAACTACAACTAATTCCTACAAAAGATTATAGCTATTCATCATTCATCATTATAATATGTTGGAAGAATGTCTTCAGAAGAACTGAATGAATATAATCCAGTATCTAGTTAAAACAAATACAAATTCAACTCCTATCCTACAGTACCATAGTCATTAAACATTCATCATTTTTAGTTTATTGGAAGAGTGTCTTCTGTGTGGAAGAGCTGAACGAATAGACCAAGGTGAGGCTAGTTAAAAACAAATACAAATTTAACTCCTATCCTACAATACCATAGTCATTAAACATTCATCATTTTAGTTCTGGTTGGAAGAGTGTCTTCATGGAAGAACTAGAATGAGTACGACTACAAAGAGGATAAACAAAACAACTACCAATTCAAATGCGTAACGTAAAGACAAACTTCTAGGAAAAACTTATCTAGTTTACGCTAAAAGAAATACGTGCAAGGGGCAGGGGCCCTCACCACTCTGATCAAACATTCAACTACAAATTAAATCACGCCTTCAAGATAATTTTATAATCGCTTCCATTAACGATGCAATAGTTTGAACATAATGCTCCTCGTGTCTTCAAAGACGTAAATACGTAGTTTACACAAAATCTAGCATGAAATCTAACACAAAATCTCTAACTAAGCTCTCGGCCTACTCAAGAGTTTATAAAGTAAATGCAAGTAACAATAATTACAATAATTTAGGAATGATGTCTTTCCTTATCCAAATCATCTTAGGAGTCTTTTGAGGTGGTCAAGAAGGAGAAAAGACACCCGGACCGAGACAAATTCTAAAGAGGAGTCTTCCTTCACAAATGTGTTCCCACGTGCATAACCGTACCTTAATTCATTTCTTCTTCCATGATGAGCAACACACCATGTAGGCACGTACGTGATCATGCCCATATTGCTTTTTTCCTCAAGAGGCCACCTCGGAACATACTCAAACATAAAAGGTAGTCGCAGCATCGCTCTACAGGCTACTTTAATGCCTCGCATTCTCGCAACAACTCGTCAAAAATGCTTAACAATGGAAACAATCACAAAATTCAACAAGTCAACAAGGTAAACCATTCTAGAAGTAATTTTAATTATTTTTATTGATCAAATGGGTTTAAAATAAAAATGGACAAGGGAGAATGAGGTAAAATGAGGCAAAGGAAACACAAATTCTGAGGCTCAACATACCCCCACTGCCTCTTCGCATGTCCTCGTTAAATTATCCCATGAATCTGCAGGCTTCGCAAGGACATCTAATCCCCCTTCTTCTCCTTTGTCTCAAAGCTATGGCCTTCCGGCTTCCCTCATCACAAGTTTGAACCCGAGGTTTGTGAGTGCCCCGATCAACTTTTTGTTCCTTGTCTTCATCTTCTCATTGGTCCTCTCCACTTTGTCTATATGCCTCTGGATAAGGTTGAGTTCATGTCATTTGAGCTTGATTTGATCTTTGAGAATTTCATTCCCTATTTTTATGTGTCTATTCCAACAATTCCAACCTCATACCTATCCCTCCTTAATATATCACTTCGCATGCTGGAGGACCGGGGGTTCTCTCTCTCGCTCTCGTCGTCTTCCTAAATTTTCCACATAATCATAGATTTCCCGGTTGAGCAGATCAATCTCGTGGTGCCTTCATAAAAATCTTCTTCATCATCCTCTTCAATGGATGTTTCTTCATCTTCAATATTGATTACTGCTTGTTTGATCGTGTTTTCTTCACTTTTTTCTTTAACTGCGGATTTCTCCTAAGCCGAGAGGACCCGTCTCTTTCTCTCGTAGTAGATTCCTTGATTATCTTCTTCCTTAAGTTCCCTTTATTCTAGTCAACTTCTCCAAAATGACTTCCTAACGCTTTCTTGAATCAAGGTTTCACAATTTTACCTTTGAAGTCCTCCATTTCCTACTTCTCTTTGTAAAATGTGTTCGTGTGATAGTTCTTTTGTTTCTTCAAATGATTTCTTATTAAGAAATCATCCCATGTATCATTTGTTTTAGATAAATGATGCTCAATCAAAAATTTTGACTAACCCATGATGATACAAAGGTTGTATCTAAACTCCAAATTTTCTCCGAACACAAGAAGCCATTTTTCTTCGTACTTTGATACAAGAAATATGGTGGGATTCAAATCTTCTCCCGTAGTAACATTAGTCTAATGTAGACATAAAAATGTCCCATATCTACCCTCACATGTAACAAATTTTTGTAAAAGAAGTAGTATATTTCTCCATTTGCTTTTTCAATGCTGTACTCTGAATTCCTTTCGAACACACTAACATCCATATTTGGTGATTTTAAAATTTTTTTTCCAGGAGTCATTGTGGAATTCCCTATTTTTAAACCATCTCTCCCCCTAGCTTTCTTGGATAATCCCCGTAGCCTCTCGCTTATAAAACTTCAAGAATGTGAAACTTGACATCCCCTATTTCAACTGCACTGGAATGATCTCGAAAATGTTTTTGGTGACTTCCTTATGGAAGCCATTAAATTTTTCCAAGAATTGAAGCCATCCTATTTGTTGTAACATCTCCTTGCATTGTGGGTAACCTTCTAAATATTTTGATCCCACAGCTCTGGCCCCTTACGATGGAAACCTATGATTTTTCAATATCAAATTAACACTCTTTCCTTACCCACAAAACAATGATTTTTACTTTCGGATTAAAATGGCTTCAAGCTCTAAATGAAAATGGCTTCAATTTTGAAATGACATACCTTTGATTTATAATAGCAACAGCCTTCAAACCTCCGTCGGTATGCCTCTCGTTTGATAATGAAAAATGCCTTTCGAACCCTGACCGATGTGCTTCGTTGAACTTTGGAGTGATATGAAAGCAATTTCAAATTTCGAGCTAATATGTCTCTCGATAGACAAAGTGGTAGATGGTTTCAAGTGCAATACCCTCCTCGGCCTGCAACAAAGACTTCAAACTCAATCACCGATAAACACCTCTCGAAGCTTCTAGCAATAAATGTACTTCAATCTCCACCTCCGTCTCCTCGATAACAACGTACTTCAAACTCAACCTCCTATTTTTGGTAACAAATGGTTTTTCGAACTCACCCACTACCACACCTCTCGTCTTTGGTAGCAAAAGACTTCAATTTTAACAATTTCTCCCGTCTTTTGTAACAATGACTTTTTAACTCTACACAAACACAATTCTTGTCGACGTAGAAATGCTCCAAACTTCGTTCACAAAGGATATGCCATCTGCTCACTTCGGATCAAGTGGTTTTTGAGTTCTCACACCAAGTATACTTCCAAATTTACCTCTTCTCGACCGCTTCCGATGATAATAATGCCTCTGCCTTCTAATGGAATACCGGCATTTTAATGAAGTTATGGAAAATGTCACCAGATAGAGTAGTGGGAGTGAGGTGGAGGGATTGTATTAATGATTGAGGAGACTACGGAGGATTTGCGTACCAAGCAGGGAAAAATCATCATCATTAAATAACTTGGTTAAGAGTCGTGGAAATTCAAACGCTTTGATCATTTCACCGCTAATGCTATCGGATATAAAATTTGAAATGGAAGGTTTTAATACAAAGTCTCGTAGAGGGTTTGTTCGGGCGTTTGATCAATAAAACAATTAAAACAACCTTTCGAATAATCCACAACTAAACTATGATAAAACTTTTATGAAAATGCCATCGTAATTTAAATTTGTTACCTTTGCCCTTTATTTGATGTTTTTGTAGCCTTTGTCTTTCTCGCTCATTTCTCGAGGAGTCTTCATGATTTTTTCTGATGCTTTTGATTTATGAATACACCGGGTCACTTTGTTGTAATTCTCGATGTCTCGTCAAGCTGATGCTTTCAAAGGTTTATAGCCGCGAAAAGATCGTCGGGTCGCAGTAGTGGGCCGATTAGTCGCAGAATGTCCACCGGAAATGCTGTAATGTTCCCGTAGAACACTTTAATCATGAAAAAAATGAAATGTTTTTGGAGGATGGGTGAAATGTTATGAAAATGGATGATGGATTATGATATGTATGGAAGTGGATAATGGAATAAATGGATTCAGCTTCATGGAATGAAGGAACATAAGGGCTGTACTGCAATTCATGACATATTTTATTCATCTACAAGATGATATCAAATTTTGTGTTTTGACATGAAAATGAAATGGATGGAAGATGGAATGAATGAATGAATGTGGAATGGAGTCATGAAATGAATGATGGATGGAATGGAGTATGAATGGATAAGTAAATGGAGGAGATGCAAATGAATCATAAGTACTAGGAACTGTACTTATGATTTTTATAATGTACTCGCTATAAAAATAAAAATGGGAAAGAGTGTCGTAGAGACTCGACACTCTTATTTTCTCAGATAAACACAATCGCTGATTGGTTTTTCATGTTTATACCCCTTTTTATTATATATATTTTTTTTATCAAAAAGAGAAATGTCAGAAAATTTAATCAAGTTGATGAAGAAGAGAGACTTCTTCATTAACTTCACATCATCAGGTTTTCTTGGAACTTTGACAAACTCTTCTCTTGAGAGTGGCTTGTGGTATATTTCTCAACATGACTATCTACAAGAAAAGTGACCTCTTCTTTCATCTATAGTTCTGATTTTTACTGCCCCATTATTCAAAAATTTGAACAATTTCATATGGCCCAAGCCAATGTGTCCGAAATTTCCCTTGAAAATCCTTGAATTTTGAATCAAACAAGAGAGCCCAAATACCCTCTTAAATTTCTTCCTTGATGTACTTTTCAGCCATCTAGCCCTTTGCCGTTGGACTAGACTTGTTTTCTCAACCGCATCTTGTCTGATCTCATCCAATTCATTAATTTGTTCCAGTTCATGCTTTTGTGCCTCCGTTAGATCAAGTCCTAGTCGAACTCGCCATCTGAATGTCTCGATTTGGAACTCTATAGGAAACAAAACTTGCTTCCCATAAACAAGCTCATATGAGTATGGCTCCGTTGTGTTTCTCCATGTAGTTCTATAGGCCCACAAGGCTTCAGGAAGCCTATCTACCTAATCCCTTCTATGTAGATGAACAACTTGTGCCAGATTCCCTTCAATGACCTTGTATTAGTGGATTCCACTTGACCATTTGCTTGTGGATGATAAGGAGTAGATGTTCTATGTCTGATTTTGTACTTCTCCATCATTTTCTCCACTAGCTCTGATGTAAATTGTGCCCTTGATCTGTAACAATTTCCTTGGGACACCAAAACGAGTAAAAATATCCTCAAAAAGAAAAGTAACTACAAAGATGATTCATTAGCAACAAGTAATGGTTTAGCTTCTACCCACGAGTAACATAATCAAAAAGTGTTCAATATGTATTTCTTTTGTCTTGATGGAGGACTAATAGGTCCTACAAAATCCAAGGCCCATTTTTCAAAAGGTTCAATGTGTACCGAGGTTGTAATGGCATCTCACCAAGGAGAAGGTTTCTCACTTTAAGTAATCAACAAGTTTACACCTTTTGGACATACCCTTGCATCTTTAAACAAATATGGCCAATAATATCCTAAGTTAAGGATCTGAGAAGGTCCTCTTATCTGCAAAGTGTCTGCCACAAAGGTTCATCATGACATGCCTTGAGAATTGCATCTCATCTTCACGAACACACCTTCTAATGATCAAATCTCAACTCCTGCCTTGTACAACTCATTAGCTGCAATCTAAGAATATCTTGCACTATCATTAATGATTTTTCTTTATCCTTGCATTCATAATTGAAGGAAATTTTCCTAAAACTAACACTAGCACATCAATAAAACCAAGTGGGAGTTTGAGTAGAAACCGCAAAAGATATTCATCAGAAACTGGATCTTCAACCTAGAGGTCATCTTTGATATTTTGAATTCTAGACAGAAGTCACCATGTTGTTTTGTTTTCCGTGCCTATCTAGAATAGTAATGTGAATTAATAATAACAACCATCTTATAACCTCTACCATTAGTGATTGATTTATTCATTAAATATCTAATGGCAAGTAATGACTGGCAGAATAAAAGTTTCATAGCCCAAGTTATATGTTGTCTAAATTTGTTAATGGCATGAACAAAAGCTAAAAACTCTTTTTTTCGTTTACAAAGATAGTTTAACTTCCGCGGGAGTCAAATTTTTACCGATATAATAGATGGTATAGGGAATTAAATCTTTCTGTCCCAATATCGGCCCCGAAACAGACGTAAGCATCTCGTTTCGAGATATGTGAAAAGGTAACTTCGCTAGGGTCCCCTAATATAGGTGCTTCAGAAATTTTGGTTTTCTGTGGTTTGTAGTGCCTTCAACTGCAATCGTAAGTCCACTTAAATTCACAATCTTTGTGAGTAATTTGAAGAGAGGAGATGCTATTTTGGTGAAGTTTTCATAAATCTCCGATAGTACCCTCAAATCCTAGAAAACTTCTAACATCTCTTTCGATAACTTGGAATGGATAGGTTAGAAATAACTTCAACTTTCGCTTCGATCTACTCTAATCCCATCCTCAAAATGGTGCCCTAAAACAATACCTTCAAGAACATCATAAAAATTTCATGACTAAGAGAAAGGTTTGCTTGACATCTTTAGACCTTTTCCAAGTTTTCTAAAGCCTCTTCAAATGTATCCTTCATGCAACCGTAAAATCATCCATGTACACCCCCACAGCGCCATGTATCGATCGTAAAATTCCTAATACCGCCCTTTGAATGTTGGGTGCATTGCACAATCCAAATGGCAATACCTCGTAGGGCATAGGTACCCAAGGACAAGTAAATGTGGTTTTATCTTGGTCTTCAAGTGCTACTTGATTTGATTGTAACCACTAACCATCCAGGAATGAAAAGTACTTTTTACCTCGCTAATTACCTAATACTGATCTATGAAAGGTATGAAAATGGTCTTTAAGAGTAGCTATCTTGGGCTTCCTCGTAGTCAACACACACCCTCCATTTTTCATTTTTCTTAGGTACAATTACTAAAGGGGAAACCTAATTGACTATCTAAAATAGATAAATGAAGTTAACATTTAACAATTTTTGCACTTTTCCGACAATTTCCTCAAGATTTGATTCATCCGTCTTTGAGGTTGTCCGATCGGGTTTGCAATTTGCCTCATATAGATGATGAGTACAAGTCTTGGGACTTATCCATTTCATGTCACAGTATTCCCATGCATATGTGTAAGAATGCCTCATATTACTCTCTTGACTAGCTCTTCTTGTTGAGATTTTTCCAGGTTTTTGTTTATGTTCAAGGTTTTGCCCGGAAAAATTTCACTTGTAGAACCGCCAAATTTGTCCATAGAATGAAGAGACATCTCTGCCTAGATGACAAGAAATCAATATTAGATCTCTCTTGAAATGATTCTTGTTTGTGCTCGAGAAGATTCAAATTTTCTAGAGTATTCGTACTCTGATTATCTTCACTAATTTCGAAATTGTGAAGAGGGTTGTAAATATTCTTCTATCCTCTATCCATTGAGTGTCATCTAGACCTGTAATTGTCCTAGGCCGGAAGATATAAAGTGAATTTCTTGTTGAACTTCCATCAGAAATATACATATCACCTGGACCTACAACTAATAAAAGCACTTCACTGAGGCCAACCAAGGTCTTCCTAGTATAACAGATGGCTCTCTAGATTATTCTTGGGTGTCGTGATCATGAAATCTGTTGTGGTACTCCCAAGAGTCTAGGGACACTCGGAATGTCTTCTATTACCCCATCCTGTCCGATCGCGTATCTATCTCACAATTGTAATAGTGTGGGTGTAAAGAGAAGATTAGGGAAGTTTCACTTTGTCCATGATTTGTCTACCACATATTTATTGCCGCTCCTAAGTCAATGAGTGTGTTTTGAATTTCAATTCCATTTCATGTGAATTTTGACAACTGGATTTCCTGGGTCAAGGTACTTTGGAATAGTAATCTTACCCATCATAATGTCCGGCTATTTGTCCTACCAGCTGAATTTTCTTGGTTTCTTATTCTTTTTCTTCGTTGTCTTCATACTCAACTCCTTTATTGTTTTGGCTAAAATTGGGATTTCCTCGATGGCTTGCAATAATGGAATTTTAATGCAAACATTTCTCAATTCATCCAAGAAATCATAATTAGGCACCATTATTTGTTTTTCTACACCTTTGTCAATTTGTAATCTTTCCGGAAAGGGAGGTATAGAAGCAGATGTGGATGGTTGCTCTAATACCGGAGTTGGCTTGCTGATCTTTTTGTTTCAGCTTTTTCAATGTTTTGGCCTTGAAAGGATGTACCTTCCTCAAGACTTTTATTAACCCGTAAGGGAGTCTTCCTCGTAATTATCTTGTTCTTGTATGATCACGTATGCTTCCTCTTTCTCAAGTATCCCTTCCGCACCTAAGAACATCACTAAGGTCTAGAGGAGTAATTAACAAGTTGGAAATTGTTGTCCTTCATCATGTATGTATTCTGGGGATTCTTATTATTGGGGTTTGGTATGGGTCGAGCTTCGGTAATTGATTGGATTTTTGAGGGAATGGTAATGGAAGCGGTTGATTTTGATGAGGTTGGTTCAAATGATGTTGTTGTGAATTTTGTTGAAAATTTTGTTGAAGATTTTTGGAGGAAAATTTGTTGAGGATTTTGAGGATAAAAATTGTGATATGGTGGATGGATGGTGGATACCATGGAGAGTATATTCCATAGGGACCTTGTGATCCTTGTGCCCAAGCTTGAGATTGATTTTGGAAATTGGGGCCAAGGTTGTCACAAGAATTCCAAGGTGGAGGTTGATTATACATTTGATCATGAAATCTCTTGTGTCCGAGATCCCCCGCCAAGGTCTTTAAATACAAAGTTAAGAGATTCTCAGGGAATCAGAGGAGTTTCTTCTTGAAAATGTACTTTGAGACCAAGAAGAGAAGGACAAAATTCTGGTCTCATGTTTCTCGTAACAAATAACACAGTTTTGGCAACTTTGCATCTAAAGGACACTCTCTCAAGGCATGTTTCTTCCTACATTTGGGACAAAAGATTGCCAAGGCATCGCATTCAGCCTTGTTTGTTTTTTTTGTATCTCTGAGGGTGTCTATTTGTTCACTAAGACTCCCCAAGATGTCAGATTTAAAATCATCAAGCATGTGTCCCATTTCTCTCGATCTACTTAATGTCCTTGCATGCATTTACTTGCTCTGCAAGAGCGTGATCTCTTGGACCTTTCGACGCTTTGGATTTCCTCCGGGAAAGGCTTCGATACATAACCTTTATATTTCGTAATGTGAGTTGTGATATATCCTTTTCCCATCATGTTGCTGATATCCTGTCCATTCATCCCTAATGGTTTTCAACAAAAGAGCTTTTAAAGTGTCTTGATCTAGGTTTTCCATTTGTGCCCTTTTTATGTCAGACAATCTTTCCAACAAATCTTCTTCTAAGTTTTCATCTTCTTTTTGTAACATCTTGAACACTTCTTCTTTATGATTAACCCCATACAATAATCCAAGTATCTCTCTAGAAATGCTTGTTTCATGTCTTCCATGTCCTAATGGAACCACCGCGTATGCTCATAAACCACTTCAATGCCGCTCCTTTCGTGAGCTGAAGGAAATACCTCCAATTTTTGAGCATCTTGAAGGTAGTCATAAGTCCTACACAAAAAGACTTCAAATTCGAATAAGAAAGTTTCAGATCCTCACGCTTTAAGTCCATAGAAGTTCGGAAGGACAAGGTGAAATGTTTTTCTGTTGTATTGGTTTCTTCATCAAGTATAGGGAACCCAAAAGAGCTTCCTATTCTACCTCTTCCCATCTCGTACCTCTACCTCCTCTTCCTCCTTCTCCTCTACCTCTACCTCTACCTCCCCCAAATAATGTGTTCTCCATTAACAACTCCTCCTCCTCCTTCTTCTCGCCATGGTTGACTCCCCTCCCGGGAAGTAGAAAGTTTGTATCCTCAACAAAAGTTTTTGGATCCTCTTCTATAAGGTGTTTAGTGGATGAAGTGGAAGGTTTCTCTTCTAATGGAATAGGTGACCTTAGATCTTTCTTAGAAGTCCAGATCAGTAAAGGATGGAAGATGGGTTTGAGTTGAAGGTGTACTAGCTCGATCTAGATGAAACAAGTGGTAAGCTCTAGATACAAACTTCATTCCTCATTGCCTATAAATCTTCCCTCAATCTCTCTCCCTTACGCATAAAATTGTTTTTGGATGCTAAGAAACAAAGGTTAATTAGTTTTCACCCACAACTACGCCAAAATGTTGGGTCTCAATCTGAAGTCTCCCAAACCGAGTTCATTTAATTGTCAACCAGGATTTGTAACCGATGAAGTGAAATGTACCATATGTACCTAGGTGCTTGTTTCCTAGTGCGTTGTGTGTAGTGTTTTAGTTGCTTCTTTGGTCTTTTATGTTGATTTATGATGTTTTTTGGTCTTTGAAGTTTTATGTTTACAATGAAAATGCCTAGAAAACTAATGAAAAGAAATTGGTGGTCAAAAACACGCTGAGCCTAATGTATGAATGGCAAATGTAATCAAAAACATCGAAGAAACATCTAACCATGACCGAACAGAAACAAGAGCTTGATGATGACTTTTAGACAAATGACACAAACTAGACTTGAGAAATGATCACTAAATATGCAAGTTTTCTAACTAGACAGTTAGACACTAATCATGATGCAACATTTTATTCTAAGCTCTATCTATTCCACACAGACTAATTCCTAGTTCTATTCTGCAATTTCAATTGAATGTCACGGTAGCCTATACTCAAAGATTTATTGCTTTTTCACAGTTCTTTTGGAGAAGAGCTCTGTTTATGATGAGTGAATTTGCAGAGATTTTTCAGACCTTGTAGTGATGTTATCTTCTCGTTCCTATGGTTATGGTTCACCGGGTGGTTTTCGTAACAAAAAGATATTTGTAAATAATGAAGGGTCATTTTGTGAATCCTAACAACTAAAGTGATCTACTTGTGCAAAGGGTGACAAGTAGGACTATGAGATGCAAGTGCAATGAATTAATTTAAACATGAACTTAAGATGCTTCTAAACTAGAATGTTAAACTATAAGTCATCATCAAACTTAAACTATGGGGCCGGACATGAAATTAAAATGCAAAATGAAACTCCTGGAGCGTCTTCTAACTAACATGCATTATTCTAGTGAAGTTACACAATCTGCTTGTTCATCATTAGTGATATTTTGGAAGCAATTCTTCGTGGAAGAGGTAGAATGGGGTCGATCGTAATTGTATGCAATTGAAAGCAATGAATCGAAAGCAAAATGAAAAACTAAATTATCACATCACGGTCATATCTTGAACTTCTTAAGGATGTCTTGGAAGAATTTCTTCTTGTGGGAAGAGTGGATTAGAACAAGTAACTGTGATAGTGAAGAGCAAAAAACTACAACTAATTCCTACAAAGACTATAGCTATTCATCATTCATCATTATAATATGTTGGAAGAATGTCTCTTGTGGAAGAACTGAACAATACAACTGCTGCATCTAGTTAAAACAAATACAAATTCAACTCCTATCCCAGCGCACTATAGTCATTGGAACATTCATCATTTTAGCTTATCTGAAGAGTGTCTTCGTGAAGAGCTGAACGAATATGACTACGTAGCTAGTTAAAAACAAATACAAATTTAACTCCTATCCTACAATACCATAGTCATTATTAAACATTCATCATTTTAGTCTCGTTGGAAGAGTGTCTTCTTATGGAAGAACTAGAATGAGTACGACTACAGATAAAACAAAACAACTAACAATTCAAATGCAAGAACGAAAGACAATTTAGAAAAACTTATCTAGTTTGCTTAAAAAGAAATCCGTGCAAGGGGGCGTGGGCCCCCTACCACTTGACGGCATTCAACTACAAATTAAATCACGCCTTTCAAGATAATTTGCCTGCCCATTAACGATGCAATAGTTACATGATAATGCTCGTGTCTTCAAAGACGAACACGTAGTTTACACAAAATCATATTAAATCTAACACAAAATCTCAACCAAGCTCTCTGCCTACTCAAGAGTTTATGCTAAATGCAAGTAACAATAATTACAATAATTTAGGAATGATGTCTTTCCTTATCCAAATCATCTAGAGTCTTTGAGGTGGCTGCGTGAAGGAGAAAAGACACCGGACTGCATGCTCCTAGTAGGAGTCTTCCTCTTCACAAATGTGGTTCCCACGTGCATAACCGTACCCGTAATTCATTTCCTCTTCCATGATGAGCAACACACTATGTAGGCACGAGCTGATCATGCCCATATAAGCCTCAAGAGGCCACCCGGAACATACTCAAACATAAAGGTGAACAGGGACCTCTAAGAAGGCTGGTCCAGATTCTACTAGCTTAGTCTTGGCCAAAATGCTTACCAATGGCAACAATCATCACAAATTCAACAAGCCTACCATGTAAACCATTCAGGTTATAATTTTAATTATTTTTATTAATCATTGAAGTTTAAAATAAAAATGTACAAGGGGAGAATGAGGTAAAATGAGGTGAAGGAAAACACAAATTTGAGGCTCAACAAAAGTTATCCAGAACAAATAAAATGTTTTTAAAGATGACATCTTCAAAGTTTTGTATTTTAGATAATGTTCTTTTTTGAAAAAGTCATGAAGGTATTCTATTGAATTGTTTATTAAAAGAAGAAGCTAACAAGGCTCTCCAAGAATTTCATGCAGGAGACTGTGGTGGACACCTTTACTGGAAATCAACTGTAGACAAGATCCTAAGGGCTGGTTTTTATTGGCCAACCTTGTTCGCTGATGTAAAGAAATTTGTCACTTCTTGCCATAAATGTCAAATTTTTGAAGGCAAGAGAAAACTATTACCTTTACCCCTGAAGCCAATTTCCACAGAAAAACCCTTCCAACAATGGGGCCTGGACTTCATTGGAAAAATCCATCCTCCCTCTTCTGGCCAGCACAAATGGATCCTCATTGCCACGGACTATTTCACCAAATGGATAGAAGAAATTCCTTCCAGACAAGCCAATGACACTGTGATCATAGGATTCTTAGAAACCAACATATTATCTAGATTTGGCTGTCCTGATAAAATCATAACTGATAATGCTGATGCCTTCAAATCCAAGAAGATGATAAGTTTCTGTAACAAATACCATATCAACTTAGGCCATTCCACAGCCTATTACCCTCAAGGTAATGGACTGGCTGAGTCCTCCAACAAGAGTCTCATTAATATTATTAAAAAATTATTGGAGGAAAACAAGAAAAATTGGCACAAGAAACTTACAAATGCATTATGGGCAGACATACTCACCACCAGAAAATCTATTGGGATTAGTCCTTATGAGTTAGTCTATGGCATGGAGGCTATATTTCCTTCATCTTTAGGAGTTCCTGTAATGAAATTAATTCAAGAAGCTCAGGTTGAACCTAATGATATTCAAAGGAGGATAAACTAGACCATCAATCTGCATCAGACTAGAGAGGAAGTATATCAAAGATCTCAAGTGTTGCAGGAGAAGCTTAAGAAGATATTTGATAAAAGAACCAAGGCAGAAGATTTCTATCTTGGAAACAAAGTGTTAAGATGGGATTCCAGAAGAGAGGATAAGGGAAAACATGGGAAGTTTGACTTCCTGTGGAAAGGACCTTATATTATCTATGCCTTACAAGGAAACAATACATATTATTTGAAAAAATTGGATGGTACAGAAACAGAAGATGGGCCAGTTAATGGTCGAATGTTGAAACCTTACTTTGATCCTACTTATTAATGTATCCTGATTTTTAACATGTACATAATTTATCCTTTGTAATGTCACAATTTTAATTGGATAGTAACTTACTGGAGTTGAAGCTCGAAGAGAAGGCCCTAAGCTTTAGAAGTGTCACTGTCATACATACAATAAAGCAACAAGTAGAAGAAGATTCCATAGTTCAGCCAAAATCATTCTGAGGCCAACTGACCTGCTGTTCTTAACTTTTCACCAGGAAAATCCATCCCCAAGTGGAGCCAGTGTTATGCTCCTATACCAATAGGTGTCATATATCATGATTGACTTGATGGGCTATGTAATATGTTCATACCTTTCCTTGTTGCAAAGGTTTTCCATATTGTCAAAAAAATCAAAAAATTTAAAAAATGTAAAGAGGGTATACCCTAAAAGAAAAATCAAAGGGTGAAAAGAATAAAATGGCCAAAAAAGTGAAAGAAAATGAACCCCACCAAAAGAAAGGCCAAGGAAAGTGTGCAAGTCTAAATGCCACTACTTTTTGCTCTTATGTAATAAACAAATTGTGTGCAACTTGTAACTTATGCCACAATTGGTGAATAGTCAAACAGCTTAAGCTTGGCTAGTTCATGTTTGAATTTTATGTTTTAGAGATAGAGAATAAAATCTGACCAAACTATTTAATCTTGGCAGATAAGTAGATAGGTAGAGTAAATAAAGGAGCTCAACAACTTAATCTGAGCCCTTGGATGTAATAAGGTTAGACTTAGATAGATTTCTACATGTAAAAGAAAATAAAGTGTGATAAGGGTTTTCCAGTCTAAGTGCACCCTAATAAAGAAGAAAAAATGCTAAGTTAAAGTAGGTAGGGTAGGTAGATGATGTTGTAGAATTACATGTGATGGATAATGACTCTAAATGTGTTAATATTTACTTTCATCACAAGTGCAAGGCAGACATTACACTGAAGGAATTTCAAGCAAAACAAGGTCAAATGATTAACTCCCCTTCTCATTTTTGCCTAAAAATTCACTAATTTCCCCTAAGTACTAAGGCATTCGAAAATTAGAGGGGCTCAGAGCATTTCTCTGACTTCTGGAGGGACCGGACCCTCGACCCAATAATTTAAAAATCCTAAGTACTTAAAGCCTTCCATAAGTCATCCATTTACTTCCATAAGTATTTTCCTAAGTGAAATCCTATTTTACTTAGGAAAATTACACAATATCCCATAAAAAAACCCTTTTCTCATTCGAGCCTAAGTTAAATACACAATCCTAATGTTTTATACTTAGCGCTTTTTTCATTCATTATCACATATTAACTTTTAACTTATATTATTTATTTCCCTATAACATCTACCCATTCTCGTATTACTATAACTATATAAAATCCCCAAGTTTTACATATCCCGCCCCTTGGTTAAAATATAACCATAATATAACATTAAATTTAATTAACCCCCACGGTTAATTAATAACTTTTTCGACCAATCACGTTGCTCCCGATATAATCAAATAACCTTTGATTGTATTGGACCCGCCCTCATTAAACGCCCGTCACCTCGCCTCCCTGATAACCGTTTGATTAAACACCCCACATCCAAAGGCCATCGTGCATTTCGCATGGCCCTCCACGACCGAACGTTAACGTGCGATCGCAGAGCGGTTTTGTGAACAGTGCCCCACCACGCGTCACTAAATCTATGGAATCACTAGCTCCTGGCTAAATACCGTCCGTCCCCAAAAGCAGTGCGATATCATACCGCTTACCATCCTCCACATCCGTATACGACGAAACGTCGTTTCCCACGCACGTCATCCGCCAAAATGACAAAAACCCCCGCCAACCTTGAATTTGTTAATAAAACAAACAAAACATCATTTTCATTATTCTGTGTTGTGACCAGAGTTTCCATGCAAAGAACGTCAAAGTCAACTGTCGACGATTTCCAACCACCACCTTGGTAAGAAATTTGTAGCCAAACCAGTGCAGAACCTGTCAGCCATTGCCTGCACATGTTTTCGCATTATTCACAGGTATTTATCCAATTTCTGCCGAAACCCTACAAGTCTCGATTTTATACTCCAATTCCATAGAAAAAGATTAAAATAGAGTATAATTCAGTCTTTGTTTTACCATATAAGCTCCCAAAACTGTACATTTTGCCCATTTTCCACTGAAAACCTAAATTCTTTTTTGAATCCACAAGAAACAGAAATGGAAACCCCTGTGGCTTTGACTGTTGCACCCTTGAATGCTCCCCACAAAGATTTAGACTATCTGCCTCTAGCGGATAGGGACTTCCAGATAAAAGACCTCACCTTTAGCGAAAATCCCCTGAAAATATTTTGCCAATGCAGAGATAATTACTTGAATGGCTCTGATATTTTTGGACTGTGGGAATCCAATCTTCCCATGTATTTTATACCCTCAGTTCATGTCTTTCCTGAAATAATTTATCACTACCACACCAATTATGACCCTAATCAATGAGCAGTTATGTGCCCAAGTCAAACCATTCTTTTTCCAATAACTTCTCAATCCATCAATGAAATGTTACAATTTCATCCCGATCAAACCCTGACTCCCCTTTCCATGGGAGATTTACTTGAAAAATCCACAAAATTATCCCAAGAAGAAATGAATCGCCTTTGTCAAAATTTCATGCTACAAGAACATCAACCCAAAGGCCCCCCTCCTTATGGACATACCTTTTTCACAGAGATGGGAAAAATTATAGTGAATATGATATCTTTAATAATGGGATTCAACACTAGTGAGTACGTTGATGAAATAACCCTAGTGTTGTTATCAATTTTTACTCTTGGACAACCCCCTTTTGTCAAATATGACTTTGCCTCTTACATTGCTGACAAGATTAATGACCAATTCATGAGATTAGAAGATGAAAGAGTTTTCAAATACTCCACTTTTATATACCATCTTATGCTCTATTATCAATCAGAGAATTTCCCCTTCCCTATCATGAAACTTGACACCAAAGGAAATCCAAGGTCTGTAATTTTCTAGTCTGCAGTCTTCCATAGTTCCTTTGAGTCCCCTTACTCATACAATGAATTCATTGACCTATTTGTTCACCCATAAACCACCTTATTAACAGGAGTTTCCCCTCCTAGGATTAATAGTGATATGAAGAAAATCCTCCAGCTCTCCAAGCAATACAGGATAGGTGATTGGTACCTATACAAAAATCATACAGAAATCATGATATATGGATGTGAGCTCTGCCCTTTCAAGCTACCAAAGTATGTTCCAATGAGGCTCTTTGCCTTGGAATATTTCAAGCAAATGATAAATTCAAACCTGGTCCATTTTTATAATTCCAAGAAGAAAGCTTAGCTTAGAATCAAAAGTCAGTTAGGCCCTTTTATCTGTAATAGTAGAGATGCATGGAAAGAAGCAGAAAGAATTCTGGAAGATTATCTTAAGTTGCAAAAGAGTTTTTGGTGGGTACCATATGACCCTAACAACTTTATATGTGATAGAAGAATGAAGAACAAATTGTCACCATACATTCACCATAGGATTCTAGAGATTGAACAATTTGCAAACATTGATGAATGGATGGAAGGGACCCTAGTAGAAAAGGATAGTGAACAAGTCAATGTTGAGAATGTTATGAAATATATTGAGAAAGTACTTGACCTAGATTCTTTTGGGCAGGTACAAAGATCAGGGATTGGTCCCTCCTCTGCTAGAATCTCTCAGCAGCTTTTACAGGAAACCAGCACACCAGCAACAACAACATCCAAAGGTAAGGAAAAAGAGACCAATACACAGGCCACAGAGCAATTCACGATGTCGGAGCAGCCTGAAACTTCCAAGGGACAGGCCCAAATGAAGACTTCTCCCACTCAGGTCAATATGGTAGAAAATCCAATCTTGCAAAATCTCCTGAATGAGGAAAGAAGTAAAAAGAGAGACAATGAAATAGCTACCCCTACCAGTATACCTTCAGAACAGCCTGGTACCAAAAGGCAAAGATTAAATCCTCTCTCAGAAGAAGAAATTGTTGAAGAAATCACTGATAGTAAGAGGAAAGAATGAGTAGACAGCCAAAAAACATTCCCAGTCAATGGGACATCTACCAACTCATAGAAAAAGGAGCTAGAAAGACAACAAAGTGCAGAGGTATCATCCTTCAAGCCACCAGTGAAGGATGCTTGGGATATCAAGAAGACATTTATAGACATAAAAGCTAGAAATGATCCATTAAGACGTCAAGTTTATAATCAATATTTGAAGATGGCCCCCACAAATCAACAAAGATTAATGTCAGCCTATGACATCAAGGAAGGTAAAATGCTAATGAGTCATTTCAAGCCTAAAGTGCAGCAGCCTCAAACAGCAGCAGACTACCTTAGAACCAAATTTGAGGTTATGGTAAAGGATATTCATCCTTTGGATCATATTGAATTACATAAACAAACTGGAGAAATGATTTATTCAACCTTGACTGGTAAGGCAATGATGGCCCAAAGGTTGCAAAATTCCTTGGATAATACATCTGCCCAACTGCATCTGGAAAAAGATTCCTCCCAGACCAAAGATAACATAATAAATTCTTTATAAGAAATAATTATTGGATTGGGTCATGATCCCAAAGATGTTAAGGCTACAAAAGCCTTAATAAAAAAGAAAGACGATGATATTGCTACCCTAAGGAAACAACTAAAGCTGCCACCTTCAAGGCATCCATAGACTGCTGAGGTCATAAAGCAAAAATCTGAATAAGAGCTAATGTATTTGCTCTTAAAACTTAATGAACAAATGAATGAGACTAAATAAGAACTTGAAAAAGCATTGAAGGACAAGTAGGGAGAGTCGACCTCTCAGCCTCCCAATGTGATACCAGTAGTCATCACAACAATTCCTTCTACACTTGGGACAACACTAGCACCAAACATCCCAGCAGCCACAACAGAAGTGGTCACAGGTACAACAAAAACAGGGTAGTCAGCAAGACTAGCACAGGGCAACACTGCCAATTTGAGCACTGAGGAACTAATAAAATAAATGGAGGAATTGAAGCTCCAAGTTACAGAACTCCAAAAAACAAAGAAACAATTTACTACCTTGGAACAAAAGTATGATCTCTCAAAGATAAATGTTGCAGAAAAAACAAGAGAGATCAACAGGTTAGAAAAATTGGTGAAAGCATTAGAAAAGGATCTCACATTGGAGAAACCTTTGAACGAAATCAATGAAATTCTTTGGGACAACATCATTCAATCAATAAATTATGTCTGGCCATCAATCCAAATAATGTATGAGAAAATTAATTTAGTTAAACTGGCTCTAGAAGAAGTTCAAAAGACAAGGGCAGAATTAATAAAAATGCCTGAAGAAGCCAACGAGCTCATACAGTTTTTAAATACCAAGAAAAATTATCAGCTTGAAGAGCTGGGCATTCAAGACAGAACAGGGAAAATTTTGGAAGTAAAAAAGGTTTTTACTAAAAGAAATCTGATGCAAAACTTAGAAAGAAGGTTCCATGACATGCAGGAAGAAATCAATGCTTTTATGAAAAAAATTGATATTTTTTAGAGTAGAGGGTTGCCAAGTCCTTTAGTTACTCATGATAAACTAATGAGCCATCAAAACTATGTTGAGAAATTGAATAAGTATGTAGACAACCAAGCAAGTTCACCGACAAGTTCATCAACAACAAAAGCATTGCCTACATGCAAAATTCTTTATGACAGTCTGGAAAACTTGTTTTATCTCGAACATGAGGTAAAGCACTTATTTCTAATTCAGCCTACATTTTTCAGATACGCAAAAACTGATGAGACCCTTAGAAAGCTTCAAAGAACCAGAATACCAGAAGCACAATGGTGGGAAGACATGTTGGACATTTTGTAAAAATATCCTTGGATGAATTTTGGTTATTTACTACAATAAGTAATGGTAAAAGGATAAACTGAGATCAAACAGGTCAAAGTGTATCAGTGCAGATAAAGAGTATCAGTAAAAATAGGGTAGCCAGCACAGAGTTACCAAAGAAGACAACAACAAGCCAAATCATAGGGCCTGCCTCCAGCACACTCACAAAAATAGGAACATCACAACATCGGTTTACCTTTTCTTTTATCTACGAGACTATCTGTCTCTATTTTCTTGTAACTTATTCACGAGTCATCCTAAAATATATCTCACTCTGTTAGGAGATATTTTTTTATAATTTTTTGTATAAATACCCCCTCAATTAGAATATTGAGGGTGGTGGATTCTTGGACTTTGTTGTAATACTGATTATTTTGGAATAAAGTGATGTTGGACAAATTTTGCATGGCTAGTTGGATGAAGAATTGATGCAAAGGACTTTTCACGGGATTCTTGAGTCAAACACTGGATTAATAAGTCTTATATACCTTATGTTTTAGAGTTTTCTTCTTTATTATACCATCGATGTTTCATATTTGAATGATAAAGAAAAATAATAATTCAGAAAGTGCTTAAGTGCAATCTGTTTTCAATCGTTGTTATTCTTAATGTTTTCTTCTGAACTAGTATGAACAGTGAATTCTTAATTGCTCATGTTTTCTAGTTTATTCATTTTGATTATTTGGTAAAGAATTCTTAATTGCTCTTTATTAATAATCATTCAAGTTCCCTCTTTCGAATATGTTGAAGGATTCTTAATTTCCCTTCACCCATTTTGAGTCCATTCCATTCATTTTAGATCTTTAATTGTTCCCTATTTGATTACCTTGCCTTGTGAAACCATCCCTTGTTAAGAAACTAAATCCAGTTAAGCCATCTTCTTTGACTCCATTAGCCCAATGGCCTAAAGTACCTACTCCTACATTCTCGCTATTGAATTCCACCCCCAAACACAATCAAAAGTCCTAAATTTTCATAACTAGCCTAATATCTTTCAAAACAAAAGCTAAACTTAAAGAGAGAGCCCTCTCTTCTGGGTATAGATTGGCCAGATTATGTATCTAAAATTTGGTTTGTGGTTACCTCGCACTCTCTTTCCTCTTCCCAAAACAAGGAAAAATTCGAGTGATAACAAGAGCCCGAGTTTTCTATTAGAGGGCTTTGAAACAGAACACATCACACCTCCCTTTACAAAACGGGTTACAATGTTTTTCATATGGGGCCAAAAACAAAACCTTTGCAAATGACATAAGGTTTTTTCAACACCAAAGTGACCAGACACAAGAGAGGTATGTGCCTCTCGAATTACATGTACCCTTTCTGCTGTGGGTATGCACAATTTACCAAGGTGATACAACAGCTTCCCCTGCAAATGATAGTTGTCCACCTATGAACCATGAGTTAGTTTTTCATAAACTTCTTTAAAGTCATCATCGTTAGTGTATTGTTCAACATAAATTTCAAAAGACAATGACGCATTATGCAAAATAATAGAAGCAGCGATAGGAGGGCGAGAGAGCATGTCTGCTACTTTGTTACTAGTGCCCTTCTTATACTTTATTACCAGATGAAATTGATGTAGGAACCCCATCCACCTGAAATGACGAGATTGTTGTAGCTTGGTCTGTGACTGAAGGTATTGCAAGGGCTGATGATCCATATGGATGATGGTCTCCTTGCCGATCAGGTAGTGTTTCCACTTTTTCACACTTTGGACCAAGGCATACAATTCCTTGTCGTAAGTGGGGTAATTTATTATAGCCTGGGAGAACTTCTCCGAATGGTAACAAATCAGCTTCTTCTGCTGCAAAAGTACAGCTCCCATGGCGTATCCACTGGCATCGGTTTCGATCTCAAAAGGCTGCTGGAGATCGGGTAAAGCCAGGACTGGTGCGGTGCTGATTTTCTCTTTCAGTGCTTCGAAGGCCTTCTGCTGTTTTCCTCCCCACTAAAAGGCTTGTTTGATACTTGTCAGAGTGTGTAAGGGTGATGCAATAGCGGAGAAGTTGGCAATGAACCTCCTCCAGTACTGTACTGCACCTAAAAAACTACAGACCTATGTTACATTGGTGGGCTTAGGCCAATTTACAATCACCTCAACTTTTGAGGGGTCTATTTTTAATTGACCATTACCGACAATATGACCAAGGTAAACCAAAGAGGTTTTCCCAAACTCACACTTTGACAACTTTACATACAATTGTTCTTTCTTTAAAACATCAAGAACTTTGATTACATGGCATACATGTTCCTTCCAAGTCCTACTAAATACAATAATATCATCTAAATACACAAGGACAAACTCATCAATGAAAGGCCTAAAAAGATCATTCATGACCCTCATGAATGTGGCTGGAGCGTTGCAAAGTCCGAATGGCATCACCATCCATTCGAACAACCCCTGTTTGGTCTTGAAGGCAGTTTTCCACACATCCTGCTTTGCAATTCTGACCTGGTGATAACCACTACGCAAATCCAATTTGGTGAAATAAACAACATTTTTTAATTGATCTAATAAATCATCAATGCGAGGGAGAGGGTATCAATTTTTCACCGTGATTTTGTTTAGTGCCCGATAATCCACGCACATCCTCCATGTGCCATCTTTCTTGGGCACTAACACGATCGGTGAGCCACAAGGAGAAGTACTTGGCCGAATGACCCCTTGGTTCAACAGTTCCTGTACCTGCTTTTTGATTTCCTCCATTTCGATGGATGACATCCTATACATACCAATGTTTGGTAATGGAGCATCATGTTGCAAATGGATCTCATGTTGGATCCCTCGTTTTGGAGGCAAACCTTTGGGTTCCTGAAACAACTCATCATAGTTAGAAATAACATCACATAATTCCTATTTATGAGCCGGATCACATCCCCGGAAAGCATCGGTTATTTCTTCATCCTTTGCTCTCACAACCATGAGCAAACACCCCTTGCTGGAATTCACCAATCTCTTCATCTGTCCTGCACTTACAAGGCTGGCACTGACTTTGGTTTGATGAGCTCTTACAATATATTCTACCCCATCTTTAGTGATTTGGTATTTATTTTCATGGTGAAAGAAAATTGCTTTCCTATCATAAAGATAGGGACTCCCCAACACAATGCCACAGATATCCAATGGTATTACATCCAATTCTACTTCATCTACCAGCTTAGAAGCAATAACAAATTTTACCTTACACTGCTTGGTTACATTTAGTTTTACTTTATCATGTATCCATCCAAGAGGATAAGGTTTTGGATGAGGCTTAACTTCTAAGCCTAACTTCTTAACCAAGGATTCTGAAATTAGGTTTGCTTGAGAGCCTGAATCAAATAGAGTTTCTACTTTTGCATGGTTTATCACAACTCTAATATGAAACAACTCAATTCTCTTACATTCATTAGAAAGAGGCTCATCTGATGAACTAGTGCTTTCATGCGATTCAGAA
Source organism: Pinus albicaulis (assembly GCA_034641835.2). Taxonomy (NCBI): domain Eukaryota; kingdom Viridiplantae; phylum Streptophyta; class Pinopsida; order Pinales; family Pinaceae; genus Pinus; species Pinus albicaulis. The sequence continues at coordinate 1,133,585,121 of CM076574.1, forward strand.
TCATGAAGAGAATGAGTACCTTTTGTGTCTGTTGCTGTGATCAATGCCTTATCGCCTGAGTCGGATCCAAGGTCCTGCTGCGTGGTTGTTATCGTCTTCTGCTTACCCTTTCCTCCATATCTCTTCAGCTTATTTTCTGGATAAAGTTTCCAACAATGATCGTCGTCATGGCCTTCCCTTTTGCAGTGAGTGAAATAAGGCTTTTCTCCTTCATCCTTCTTTGTTGATGCCATCTTCTTTTCCTTTCCCTTTCCTTTCCCTTTGAATTTTCCATTTGAAGGTTTGAAAGGTGGTTTCTTTGAATGATCGTCCTTATCATTTCTACCCCTGTTCTCAAGATGAATGGCCTTTACACTGGCCGAGTCAATGGTAGTAGGTTCAAACATTAACAATGAATGTCTAATGTAACTATGTAATGAACCAATGTACTTAGTTAAAACTTCAGGAGAATCTAATGAAATGCCCAAACTTAGTGCTTGTTTTCTAAATTCCTCGGTAAAGCTTTGCACGTTTTTTCCTTTACCTTGCCTTAGGTACTGCCACTCCATTAAGGCTTTCTACTTATAACCTAAGGGATAGAATTGATCTTTAAGTGCAGCAATAAAATTTGACCAAGAGGAAAGAAGCTTACCCAAATTATTGCTGCCTTGAAGTTTGCTCTCCCACTAGATGAGAGTTGTGCCATTCAATCGAAGAGAAGCCGACTCTATCTTCATCTCATCCTCCATAATCTACTGAATCCTGCAGTAGAGTTCAAACTGCCTAATTTGATTGTTAAGCTTATCGGCATTACTTTCACCATTATACACTGGTAGATCAAATTAACATCTAACTTAAAGAAAGGCTTGTTAGATGCATTTCCAAAATTTTTATGTTGATGGTTAGATGAGGAGGAAGGAATTTCATTTGCTGAAGGAGGTGGGTCTCCTCCACCATCTCCATGCGCTGGACCTTTCCCTTCTGAAGCATGCTCCCCTATTTTCTCTAACTTCTCAAGTCTAGAGAATAGTTTCTCTACTAGATCTGACATGGTATAGAATGTTTTGCGGAAGTTAAGCTCCACTTCATTTCGTTCCTCTTCACTCATGTTCCTTCTATGATGTGCACGTCCTGCTTCGGGATCAAAAGCTTGTAGCATGCCTTCACCTCTTCGTAGCTTGTTTCTAGTTAGCATACAAGCATGTAATTCACATCTACAAACACCTACTATGATACCACTTGATCCAAAATCTTTTGCTTGAGATGTGTTAAACAATTACATGTGAAAATTGTAGCTTTAAACAAGAAACTTTAAAGGCATAAATGGAAAAAGAGAGAAGCAATTAAAATCATGCAAGAAGACACAGATTTGATATCAGAGTTCGTCCAGGAGGGACTACGTCTCCGAGCCCTGCTCAAATAGTGGGAAGGCCCTTCTTTCATTAAATGGAAAAAATGAAAGTACAAGTACAAAATGAGGAATTACACCCATATACCTGCCCAATCTGAAAATGGCCGAAAATTGTGGACCTCTGATGATGAAATGGGAAGCATCGTTGGATTTGTGGCATCGAGTAGTGTAGAATCCACATAAAACTTGTCCCAATCTGACAAAGTGAAAATCTGACCCCTCTTGAAAAATGGCTCAGATCATGATTTTGCCCCATCCTGCACACTGCTCAAGGTTCCACTGCCTCATTTTCCGTGCCCGCTCCTGTCTATCCTTGGGCACAAAAATGAGTGAAGGTTTATATTCTGAAATTTTGGTGGACTTCACAAGAATGTAGTTAGGTGGATCGGTTAAAGATCCGGTTATTTGGGAGGAGGTCGGGTGGTCAAATCCCAACCCCTCCATTACAAGGCCAAAATATTTTTTTGAAAATCTGCATTCAACAAAAATTAAACCCCCTCATTTGATTTTCATAAGGCCTATACCCGTTTAAATGTGATGTCAAAGGTGTACGTGGGGGTCAGGCCCGCATTGGGTAGCCCGCCCTGAAGCTCCCGCCGACACTATTATGGTGGTTGGAGCTTGTTACATGGGTCAGGCGGTGTGGTTACACCCCCGCCCACCATATATTTATACGTGCCACTTGTTACATGGGGACCATGGGGTGGCAGGGTTGACCACCCGCCCCCCAGCCGTATCACTTTAACATAATTCAAATTTGCATGGGGTGGCGGGGTTGGTGGCCCACCATAGCTATTATATATATATATATATATATATATATATATATATATATATATATATATTATATATATATATATATATATATATATATATATATATATATATATATATATATATATATATATATATATATTTTATTTGTTATATAAACAAAGAGTTGTTTTTTGAACCTTCGAATTTTTGACCGAAGGAGTGCAATTAATGGTCCCACAAATTCGCCCAGGATCCGGCCAGGTTGGCCAGAATTCGGTGGCTAGGTTTCAGCAAAATTTATTCCTCCTTAGTCTGCCACATCACCAAGTCAACCTCGGAACTTTGACTACTCCTAACTCCTTCATACGAACTCGGAATTGAGTGCCGTCTACGCCGTTGGATTCATAATGATGAGATCTACAAATTGAACTTGGTTTGAGAGATTTTCTAACACTTTAATTTTTGAGCCTTGTACTCAAGCCATTTGTATGTGTACCTGTTTAATCCACCTAGATCACTTGATAAGAGCTTCCGACGTTTTGGAGATGTTTGAATATTTTGTGCATATGAAGTCGATTCTGAATCTGCATGTGTTACTGTTAGCCTTTGCAGCCTTCCTCCAGTGATCAAACTTGCTCTTATAAAGTGATTTTAAGGTGTCAAGGTCAAATTTTGTCATTTCAGTGAGTCTTCAAGCAAAATTTGGTCACTAGGTATTAGGTCTAGGGTTTGCTTTTACTCCTGTCAAAGTTGTCCAAATGTTGATCCATGTCACCATTAAGCTGATTGTACCATCATTCAGAGGGTTTTCATCATCATGTCAAGTTCCACTGGGTCATTTTACACTTTGTTCATGCTTCAGTTGTGCCTAGGTAAGGTTCATTTCCCTCTCCTAGGGTTTTGAAGGTAATTTCTCTTGGATGATAAAATCATCAGCAAAACTTGTATCCTGATGTTCATACACCTTCCCCTATCCTTAATGTACCTTATTAAACACTTCCCATCACTGAGATCCCCAAAATTCCTCATTTTCGCACAAACCCTAGTTTCTTGCTACAACTTGGCAATTTTCTGGGCTAGGCCTGTGTTTTTCCCCTTTGGACCCCTTCCCCTCACTTAATATCTGAAATTCCACTTTCCCTTGCTTCCTAACACCCCTCCCTATTTCATGAAATTTTCTCAAGAATTTAGAAGCCCCTTATCCCCTTCATGTCACTTCATTTCGAAAAATCCCTTGTTCCACACATCAAGATAGGTTTTACTCAAATGATGTTTCTGAGCAATAAAAGATGAATTTGGGAACAATGAGAGATTTTTTTGTCCAAAATAGGCCAAGGAAGAAAAAAATCCTTCACTTTTTACACAGGTGTCATGGTTTTAGAGAAATTTCAAAAATACAGTTGCCTCAGGAGAATTTATGCACCTCTGAAGTGACCTTGGGAAAATGAAGATTCCTCCTAGCTTGTTTGGCCAGATGACTTTCTTGATGAGTCAAATGATAACTAGGCACAAATGAGCTATCATGAGCTCAATTTTGATATGAGGAAGACTTTCAAGATTTGATTGCAACAACACTCTGCCTTGAGGCATTCTCATTTTGCTCATTTTGACCAGTCTTGGACGATTTGATTTTTGATAAGGCAAATGAACTCCAAATTGAAAAATTCCAGTTGGGTTGGAAAGTAGACAGGCAGAGATTTCCAACGAGCTATCCTGAAATCAATTTGTACTCTATTAAGGCCCTAAAAATCAGATCCAAAGTGGCACGACGCATAGAAATTTCAGGAGCGACGCATTGAGAATTTTGGCCTAGTTTTCACTCAGTAACTCAGTTTTTCGCCTAGTTTTGGCCAGAGTGAATTTTTTATCTTCAAATGTAAAGTTGTTGATGTAAATTGATGTAATTTCATGGCTTTTATGTAATTTTGGCACATTTTTACTCATGCAAGTATATTCATTCACAAAAAAGTGAATTGTAACTGAATGAATCAGTTTCCTATCTTATAGAGGCAAGCTGTTCCACTGCCTATTTTCCAGTTCTTAGTTTAGATATTGTTGAAACAGCTCCTAAAATAGTGATATCGACCCTTAGAGGCATGAAGATGAGTTATTCTTGTCTATATCTTGTAGTTCTTCATTCATTTTCATAGTTGGACACTTGGGATTGCTTGGAGCTTCATTGTACATTTCATCTCTGCATTTTGGCAAAGGAATAGACCAAGGTTTGCAGCACTCCTTGGGATCCATGTGGCTCTTCATTTTGATGATGTATTTCTCACCGTGATTTTTAATTTTACTGATGTTTCATGTGTATCATTTCCCTTCTCATTTATTCTTAAGTTAAACAAACAAGTAATAATGGTGGAATTCATTAGATTTGCAGTGCTCTGCCTTGAAGTTTTGTTTAATTTTCTATGTTTTCAACTATCTGAAGAGGATTCTTGAAAGACTCTTGCCCTCTTAAACTCCTCCCCGGTTTGAGCTATCCATTTAATTCAATTGGAAGCATCAAAACAATTTCCTTTCTTGCCCCATTCAGTCCTCTGCTAAACTGATCGTTTCCTGGACCCAAAATCTGCCTTTCCCTTTGATTCCAACAAAACCCCGAAAATCAAATCAAACTCTTTGACATATATATACCTAGCCTAAAATTAGCCTTTATTTCAAGTCATATCAAGCCTCATTGATTATTTTTGCTGATATTGACAAGGAGAGAGCCCTCTCTCGATCTGGTAGGGCTAGCTACCAGATTAATCACGGTTTGATGTTACCCTAGACTCTGCCTTCCTTCGGCCTGAGGTGGATTTAGGCCATAAAAGAGTGGTGACCATACTAGGGAGATGAAAATTTTTTTGTTTGATTTATAAACTACAGATGGAACCTGAAGTTAGCCAGGTAGCCTTCGAAACGCTCTTTCTTTGCATTAGCGAAAGTAGAGGAATGCTACTTCACTCAATCTCCGGTCTAGTTTATGAACTGAACATCTTGTTTCCTCAGTAAGATCTAATCAAGTTCAGATCTGATTGTTGATGGTGGACAACGATCAGACATCGCAAGGCTGAAATCATTCACCTGGCGATTATAAATCAGTTTCTAGATCAGATCCAAGGACTCCACTGGAGGATGAACCTGACCAACAGAAACATGAAAGGACAATATGGAAAGATCAGGTATTCAAGTTGGAATTTCATCCAAGACATTTTGTTCTTTGTCATAAATTATTTCTTCTCTTTTCCCAAGAATGTCAAGAAGGATTTGAATTTAGTATATTGTATTTGAGAAAATACCCTCGGCCTGCAGTTGATTCCTTCCCTTTGAAGATTGTAAATACCAAATATTTGCATGCTTTTGAGCTTGATCAAGACCTTTCTTTCGAATCTTGTGATGACCACATTCAAACTGATGAGCCTCAAGAGACCAAGACTAATTCTGTATATTTTCACATACCCCTATACCTTGTAAAATTCCAGATCGATACAAGCCTTTGATTTTACCTCATATATCCCATGCTTTCCCTAAAAATCATGACCTATATCTACCAAGATTTGATGGTGAACAGGACAACATCACTGCTGAGAGAGATGTTCTGAATTTTGAGTTTTTTCTTGAGCTTTTTGAAGTTGATGAAGAGGATGTCAGTATTAGGCTTTTTGCCCTTTCTTTTCAAGGCAAAGTCGAGAGTTGGTTCAAAGCCCTGCCTGATGCGAGCATCTCAGATTTCCAGCAGTTCGTCAAATTTTTCCTCAATAGGTGGGTGGTTAGACAGAACCCTTTCTTGATTATAGAAGAGTATAACCAACTGAAAAGACTGCCAGGGAGACAGTACAACCGTTTTCTGCCAGATTTAACAAAGGTTATTATTCGATGACAGTAGATATAAGGCCCCCTCCTGGATCTGCTCTCTTGCACTACCCAGGTGCCTTTGATCCAGAAATGGAGTTTCAGCTAAGAGAAAAGAATTTGGCAACACTTGAAGAGATGCAAAATAGTGCAGTAAATGTAGAGGCTCATTTTTTGATTGGAAGGGCAAAGTTGAAAGAAGAAGAGATGAAAAACATAGGTCCAGAGAAATCGACATATCTAGAGGTAAAGCTTGACATTTTAGTAAGTGCAGTGGAAGAGATGATGAAAAATATCACCACAAGGAATGAGTATAATGTTCAAGCCCATCGCTCACTGATTGAAGAAGAACAAGTTGCTCATCCAAAACATTTTGTTTCTTATCCCAGTTGTCATAGATCTGATAATAATTGTTTTGTAGATCATCTTGGAGAAGAGAGAGTTGTTGATATGACATGTATGCTTGATGATGTTTTTTATATTGATGATTTTCCTCAGTTTGATCAGTCTGATGATGATTATGTTCTCCAAACAGAAGCTAATCTTGCAGACAAATCAGCAGCTAGTTTGTGGGACGAGGAAGTTCACTTTCAGCAGCTTGAGTATAGTGATCAACCGATGAATATCAGCTATGAAAATGATATTTTCCTTTTTGTTTTGATTCGTTTCAGTTCATCAGAGACAAAATTCATGCAATCCGAAATCAACTATCGATAAGTCTTGATCTAGACCATCTTGAGGGAAATGAAAACCTTGTTCAAGACTTCTCAAATCTAGATTTTCAGCCCCCGAATGCCATTGATTGTCAAGTTGCAGATGAGGACTTGGAAGTTGGCACATATGATCAAATGATGCAAGATGATTCCGTACCATTTTGTTTTGAATCATTTCACTTTTTGAAGGGTAAATTGCATAGTAAATATTCAAATGAGAAACTTGTAGAAAATCATGTAATCTCATCAGAAACAATAGAAAATGGGTTGCAGCAGTCTTTTCAAGTTTTTCACGATCCAATAGTTGATGTGTTGGATGATGTCTGCAGTCAAAGTTTTTCTCCATTGACTATATGTAAGCTTGAAATGTGTGCTGATATAAACTTGATCCAGAAACCGATATCTTTGTCATTTTTAGCAGGAGTCTTGTCACAAAGCTCAAACAAAGTTTTCATTCATGGTATGAGGAGAAGAGAAGTAATCCATTGGATGAGCTAAGTCCCAGTATGCATGAAATTCAAGATCCTTATGTAGTGTTTTTGGAGGCGGATAGAGAATCGATAGTATTCAACGGATCTGTTCACAAGTTTTCATGGGAGTTGCCTTTCAGTAGTTCTCTCTTGTTGTTCATAAACGAGCACTTGTAGACAATTCAAACAGCAGCTGGAATACTTACCTGGTTGCATTGGTTGTCTCATTTCACTTGCTCAAGTGATGAATGGAACAACTAGAGTAGTTTGTATTGAATAAGCTTCATATTGAGCATATTTCTAGTTTGTCGGTTCTATTTAAGTCTCGAGTCAGTGTTTAGTTGAGTGAGAGTCAATTTGTGTCGTGAAGTCAGCATTTTTTAGTCATGCATTTTAGCTTGAGTTTTTGACTCCATTGCCCAATGGATGAAGGCATTGTCTGCTTTCCAAAGATCTATAGTTCTTGGCACCTCCAATGAGATACCATCCCCATTGGAACCAATGTTAGTGTCAGCCTTTGCAGCCTTCCTCCAATGATCAAAATTTCTCTTTAAAATTTATTTTAAGGTGTCAAGGTCAAATTTTGTCATTTCAATGAGTCTTCAAGCAAAATTTGGTCACTAGGTATTAGGTCTAGGGTTTTCTTTTACTCCTGTCAAAGTTGTCCAAATGTCGGTCCATGTCACCATTAAGTTGAGTGTACTATCATTTAGAGGGTTTTCATCATCATGTCAAGTTCCAATGGGTTATTTTACACTTTTTTCATGTTGCAGTTGTGCCTAGGTAAGGTTCATTTCCCTCTCCTAGGGTTTTGAAGGTAATTTCTCTTGGATTGTCAAATCATCAGAAAAAATCATATCCTGATGTTCATACACATTCCCTTATCCTTAATTTACCTTATTAAACACTTCCCATCACTGAGATCCCCCAAATTCCTCATTTTCGAACAAACCCTAGTTTCTAGCTACAACTTGGCAATTTTCTAGGCTAGGCCTTTGTTTTGCCCCTTTGGACCCCTTCCCCTCACTCAATACCTGAAATTTCACTTTCCCTTGCTTCCTAACATCCCTCCCTACTTCCAAAAAATTTCTCAAGAATTTAGAAGCCCCTTATCCCCTTCATTTCACTTCATTTCGACAAATCCCTTGTTCCACACATCGGGATAGGTTTTACTCCAATGATATTTGTGAGAAATAAAAGATGAATTTGGGAACACTGAGAGAGGATTTTGTGAAAAATAGGCCAAGGAAGAAAAAAATCCTTCAATTTTTACACAAGTGTCATGGTTTTAGAGAAATGTAAAAAATACCGTTGCCTCAGGAGAATTGATGCACCTCTGAAGTGACCTTGGGAAAATCAAGCTTCCTCCTAGCTTGTTTGGCCAAATGACTTTCTTGATGAGTCAAATGATAACTAGACACAAGGAGATTTCCAATGAGCTATCATGAGCTCAATTTTGAGTTGAGTAAGACTTTCAAGGTTTGACTGCAACAACATTCTACCTTGAGGAAGCCTCATTTTGCTCATTTTGACCACTCTTGGGAGATTTGATTTTTGACAAAGAAAATGAACTCCAAATTGACAAATTATAGTTGGTTTGGAAGGTATACAGGCATATATTTCGAAATAGCTATCCTAAACTCAATTTGGACTCCGCGAAGGCCCTCAAAATCAGCTCCAAAGTGGCACGACACATAGAGATTTCAGGCGCGACGCATTGGGAATTTTGGCCTAGTTTTCACTCAGTAACTCAGTTTTTTGCCTAGTTTTGGCCAGTTTGAATTTTTTATATTCAAATGTAAAGATCTTGATGTAAATTGATGTAATTTCATGGATTTGATTAATTTTGGCACATTTTTACTCATGCAAGTAGATTCATTCACGAAAAAGTGAATTGTAACTAAATGAATCAGTTTCCTATCTTATAGAGGCAAGCTGTTCCACTGCCTATTTTCCAGTTCTTAGTTTATATCTTGTTGAAACAGCTCCTTAACTAGTGAGCTCGACCCCAATAGGAATGTGGATGAGTTATGCTTGTCTATATCTTGTAGTTCTTCAGTAATTTTTACAGTTGGACACTTGGGTTTGCTTGGAGCTTCATTGTACATTTCATTTCTGCATTTTGGCAAAGGAATAGACCAGGGTTTGCAGCTTGGGATCCATGTGGCTCTTTGTTTTGATGACATATTTCTCTCTGTGATTTGTAACTTTACTGATGTTTCATGTGTATCATTTCCCTTCTCATTTCTTCTTAAGTTAAACAAACAAGTAATAAAGGTGGAATTCATTAGATTTGCAGTGCTCTGCCTTGAAGTTTTGTTTAATTTTCTATGTTTTCAACTATTTTAAGACGATTATTGAAAGCCTCTTTCCCTCTTCAACTCCTCCTCGGTATGAGCTATCCATTTCATTCAATTCAAAGCATCAAAACAATTTCCTTTCTTGCCCCATTCAGTCCTCTACAAAACTGATCGTTTCCTGGACCCAAAATCTGCCTTTCCCTTTGATTCCAAAAAAACCCCCAAAATCAAATCAAACTCTTTCACATATATATACATAGCATAAAATTAGACTTCATTTCAAGTCATCTCAAGCCTCATTGATTATTTTTGCTGAGATTTACAAGGAGAGAGCCCTCTCCCAATCTGGTAGGGCTAGCTACCAGATTAAGCGTGGTTTGATGTTACCCTAGACTCTGCCTTCATTCAGCCTGAGGTGGATTTAGGCCATAACATAGTGGCGACCATACTGGGGAGATGAAAATTTTGTTTTTTTCTTTATAAACTACAGACGGATCCTGAAGTTAGCCAGGTAGCCTTCGAAACGCTCTTGCTTTGCATTAGCGAAAGTGGATGAATGCTGCTTCAGTCAAACTCCAGTCTAGTTTATGAACTGAACATCTGGTTTCCTCAGTAAGATCTAATCAAGTTCAGATCTGATTGTTGATGGTGGACAACGATCAGACATCGCAAGGCTGAAATCATTCACCTGGCAATTCTAAATCAGTTTCGAGATCAGATCCAAGGACTCCACTGGAGGATGAACCTGACCAACAAAAACATGAAAGGGCAATATGGAAAGATCAGGTATTCAAGTTGGAATTTCATCCAAGACATTTTATTCTTTGTCATAAATTATTTCTTCCCTTTTCCCAATAATGTCAAGAAGGCTTTGCAAAGTATATTGTATTTGAGAAAAGACCCTCGGCCTGCAGTTGATTCCTTCCCTTTGAAGATTGTAAATACCAAATATTTGTATGCTTTTGAGCTTGATCAAGACCTTTCTTTCGAATCTTGTGATGACCATATTCAAACTGATGAGCCTCAAGAGACCAAGACTGATTCTGTAGCATTTGTACATACCCCTATACCTTGTAAAATTCCAGATTGATACAGGTCTCTGATTTTACCTCCTATATCCCATGCTTTCCCTAAAAATCATGACCTAGATCTACCAAGATTTGATGGTGAATGCGACAACATCACTGCTGAGAGACATGTTATGAATTTTGAGTTTTTTCTTGACCTTTTTGAAGTTGATGAAGAGGATTTCAGTATTAGGATTTTTTCCCTTTCTTTTCAAGGCAAAGTCAAGAGTTGGTTTAAATCCCTGCCTGATGCGAGCATCTCATATTTCCAACAGTTCGTCAAAGTTTTCCTCGACAGGTGGGTGGTTAGACAAAACCCTTTCTTGATTATAGAAGAGTATAACCAGCTGAAAAGACTACCAGGGGAGACGGTACAACAACTTTCTGCCATATTTAACAAAGATTATTATTTGATGCTAGTAGATATAAGGCCTCCTTCTGGATCTGCTCTCTTGCACTACCCGGGTGCCTTTGATCTAGAAATGGAGTTTCAGCTGAGAGAAAATAATCTTGCAAGACTTGAAGAGATGAAAAACAATGCAGTAAATGTAGAGGCTCATTTGTTGATTCGAAGGGAAAAGTTGAAAGAAGAAGAGATGAAAAACATAGGTCCAGAGAAACCGACATCTCTAGAGGTAAAGCTTGACATTTTGGTAAGTGCAGTGGAAGAGATGATGAAAAATATCACCACAAGGAATGAGTATAATGTTCAAGCCCATCGCTCACTGATTGAAGAAGAACAAGTTGCTGATCAAAAAAATTTTGTTTCTTATCCCAGTTGTCATAGATCTGATAATGATTGTTTTGTAGATCATCTTGGAGAAGAGAGAGCTGTTGATATGACATGTATGCTTGATGATGTGTTTTATACTGATGATTCGCCTCAGTTTGATCAGTATGATGATGATTATGTTCTCCAAACGGAAGCTAATCTTGTAGACAAATCAACAGCTAGTTTGTGGGAGGAGGAAGTTCACTTTCAGCAGCTTGAGTACAGTGATCAACCGATGCATATCAGCTATGATAATGACGAGGAAAGTGGAGCAAATTTTGAAGTAAGTGAAGGATCTTTGCCTTTTTGTTTTGATTCATTTCAGTTCATCAGAGACAACATTCATGCAATCCGAAATCAACTATCGATAAGTCCTGATCTAGACCATCTTGAGGGAAATGAAAACCTTTTTCAAGACTTCTCAAATCTAGATTTTCAGCCCCCGAATGCCATTGATTGTCAAGTTGCAGATGAGGACTTGGAAGTTGGCACATATGATCAAATGATGCAAGATGATTCCGTACCATTTTGTTTTGAATCATTTCATTTTTTGAAGGGTAAATTGCATGGTAAATATTCAAATGAGAAACTTGTAGAAAATCATGTAATCTCGTTAGAAACAATAGAAAATGGGTTGCAGCAGTCTTTTCAAGTTTTTCACGATCCAATAGCTGATGTGTTGGATGATGTCTGCAGTCAAAGTTTTTCTCCATTGACTATATGTAAGCTTGAAACGTGTGTTGATATAAACTTGATCTAGCAGCCAGTCTCTTTGTCATTTTTAGCAGGAGTCTCATCACAAAGCTGAAAACAAATTTTTCATTCATGGTATGAGGAGAAGAGACATAATCCATTGGATGAGCTAAGTCCTAGTGTGCATGAACTTCAAGATCCTTATGTAGTGTTTTTGGAGGCGGATAGAGAATCCATAGTATTCAATGAATATGTTCACAAGTTTTCATGGGAGTTGCCTTTCAGTAGTTCTCTCTTGTTGTTCATAAACGACAGCTGGAATAATTACCTAGTTGCATTGGTTGTTTCATTTCACTTGATCAGGTGATGAATGGAACAACTAGAGTAGGTTGTATTGAATAAGCTTCATATTGAGCATATTTCTAGTTTGTCAGTTCTGTTCAAGTATCGATTTAGTTTTTAGTTGAGTGAGAGTCAATTTGTGTCGTCAAGTCATCAGTTTTCAGTCATGCATTTTAGCTTGAGTTTTTTACTCCATTGCCCAATGGATGAAGGCACTATCTTCTTTCCAAAGATCTATAGTTCTTGGGACCTCTAAAGAGCTACCATCCCCATTGGAGCCAATGTTAGTTTCAACCTTTGTAGCGTTCCTCCAGAGATCAAAATTTCTCTTACAAAGTGATTTTAAGGTGTCAAGGTCAAATTTTGTCATTTCAGTGAGTCTTCAAGCAAAATTTGGTCACTAGGTATTAGGTCTAGGGTTTTCTTTTAATCCTGTCAAAGTTGTCCAAATGTCGGTCCATGTCACCATTCAGCTAATTGTACCATCATTCAGAGGGTTTTCATCATCATTTCAAGTTCCACTGGGTCATTTTACACTTTGTTCATGCTTTAGTTGTGCCTAGGTAAGGTTCATTTCCCTCTCCTAGGGTTTTGAAGGTAGTTTCTCTTCGATGGTCAAATCGTTAGCAAAAATTGTATCCTGATGTTCATACACCTTCCCCTATCCTTAATGTACCTTATTAAACACTTCACATCATTGATATCCCCAAAATTCCTCATTTTCGCACAAACCCTAGTTTCTTGCTACAACTTGGCAATTTTCCAGGCTAGGCCTATGTTTTTCCCCTTTAGACCCCTTCCCCTCACTTAATATATGAAATTAAACTTTCCCTTGCTTCCTAACATACCTACCTACTTCCAAAAAAAATTTCAAGAATTTAGAAGCCCCTTATCCCCTTCATTTCACTTCATTTCGACAAATCCCTTGTTCCACACATCGGGATAGGTTTTACTCCAATGATGTTTCTGAGAAATAAAAGATGAATTCGAGAACACTGAGAGAGGGTTTTGTCGATAATAGGCCAAGGAAGGAAAACCTCCTTCACTTTTTACAAAATTTTCATTTTTTTAGAGAAATTTCAAAAATACAGTTTCCTCAGGAGAATTGATGCACCTCTGAAGTGACCTTGGGAAAATCAAGATTCCTCCTAGCTTGTTTGGCCAAGTGATTTTTTTGATGAGTCAAACGATAACTAGACACAAATATATTTCAAATGAGCTATCATAAGCTCAATTTGGAGTTGAGTAAGACTTTCAAGATTTGACTGCAACAACACTCTGCCTTGAGGCAGCCTCATTTTGCTCATTTTGACTAGTCTTGGGAGATTTCAATTTTGACAAGGAAATTGAACTCCAAATTGAAAAATTCCAGTTGGGATGGAAATCAGACACGGAGAGTTTTCCAATGAGCTATCCTTCACTCTATTCGGACTCTGGGAAGGCCCTCAAAATCAGCTCCAAAGTGGCACGATGCATAGAGATTTCAGGCGCGGCGCATTGGGAATTTTGGCCTAGTTTTCACTCAGTAACTCAGTTTTTCGCCTAGTTTTGGCCAGTTTGAATTTTTTATCTTCAAATGTAAAGATATTGATATAAATTGATGTAATTTCATGGCTTTGATGTAATTTTGGCACATTTTTACTCATGCAAGTAGATTCATTCACCAAAAAGTGAATTGTAACTGAATGAATCAGTTTCCTATCTTATAGAGGCAAGTTGTTCCACTTCCTATTTTCCAGTTCTTAGTTTAGATCTTGTTGAAAAAGCTCCTAAAATAGTGAGCTCGACCCCTAGAGGCATGGGGATGAGTTATGCTTGTATATATCTTGTAGTTATTCAGTCATTTTCATAGTTGTACACTTGGGATTGGTTGGAGCATCATTGTACATTTCATCTCTTCATTTTGGCAAAGGAATAGACTAGGGTTTGTAGCAGTCCTTGGGATCCATGTGGCTCTTTGTTTTGATGATGTCTTTCTCTCTGTGATTTGTAAGTTTACTGATGTTTCATGTGTATCATTTACCTTCTCATTTCTTCTTAAGTTAAACAAACAAGTAATAAAGGTGGAATTCATTAGATTTGCAGTCTTCTTCCTTGAAGTTTTGTTTAATTTTCTATGTTTTAAACTGTCTGAAGAGGATTATTGAAAGCCAATTGCCCTCTTCAACTCCTCCCCGGTCTGAGCTATCCATTTCATTCAATTCTAAGCATCAAAACAATTGCCTTTCTTTCCCCATTCAATCCTCTGTAAAACTGATCGTTTCCCGGATCCAAAATCTGCCTTTCCATTTGATTCCAACAAAACCCCCAAAATCAAATCAAACTCTTTCACATATATATACATAGCATAAAATTAGCCTTTATTTCAAGTCATCTCAATCCTCATTGATTATTTTTGCTGAGATTGACAAGGAGAGAGCGCTCCCCCGATCTGGTAGGGCTAGCTACCAGATTAAGCGTGGTTTGATGTTACCCTAGACTCTTCCTTCCTTTAGCCTGAGGTGGATTTAGGCCATAACAGCATGAACCTGCAATTTTTTATACATTAATTTTATTCAGTTGATTGAAATGGATAAAATAAATAAATTCAATTAGATAAGGAAAATATAAATAAAATCTGAAGTAAATATTATGTTTGGAGATGGATAGGGAGAGCTCTACGATGGAGTTTGTGAAATATTATAGAATGTGCTGGATTTTCAATAATTTTCCATTTTATATAATTATGATATTTTCTCCCCGCGTTTGAGCAAAACAAACAATAAATTTTGGTGTACATAACTAAAAGTAATTTCAGTGCCTTAAAAATGGACTTATTGTTATCAGTGCTAATGTGCAGTTAGTCATGACGATGCATTTTAGTTACTACACACTTGTGTTGTGTTATTAATTGATGCACCGGTGTAGTTAGATAACAAATGTAACTAATATCCACAAATAAGAAAAGCGCAAATTTAATTTTTTAAGTAAAAAAAGCGGTAAATTGAAAAATGGGCGGAAAATTACTTTCAGAAATCTAATTTCATAAAAAATTATTTAAATAGTAAAATCTATTCATTATTTCATTAGTTTTGCAAAAAATTTCAGGGAGGTATTTGCACGAGAGACATACCTGGAGCAAGAGAGCACGAGAACACTATGGAACATCAAAATAATTTCAAACAACAACACTATTCAGAGAATCAAAATTTTAAACATCTCGTGATTTTCATAAAAACCCTGTAGTATAGTAAAAATTTTAAATTTTACTGTAATAATTATTTTTTTTACAATTTTTGTTGGATTTAATACATGCATAGTAAAATTTTTAAATTTTACTGTGCATTTTAATAAAACAAAAAAATCCATTCTGACGTTAAGCCCTTGTTTCTTCTTGTTTCTGCCCTTGCTTCTTCTTGTTCTTGTCACTTCACAATAGAAATTTTCATTTTAGATTTATAGGGTTTGCATTGCTACATATATATGCATATCACATAGAACCTACGGGATGACTTGTAGAGTCAGATCCAAATCCATGTCAGCCCTTGAATTATATTTTAAAAAATAGTTTTTTTTTAATCGGTGCACCAGTGAGCTATTCTATTATAGTGCATCGAATGTGTATTGTTTGATAAAAATAGTTTTCAATAATTTATCTCTTTGTTAATCGGTGCACCGGTTAACATATTACACATTGGGTCTCCTTGTTGACAAAGAGAACTGTACAGTGTTTCTACCATATTGTCGGTGCGTTTACGCGAACATGCCGCACTGCCTCGTCCACGACATCTTATACTAAAAAAATAACACTAGAGGATTTTTTATTAATTTTTCTATGTAAATTGGTGCACTAGTTAACATATACCACACCGGGTTTCCTTGTTGATAGAGAGCACCGTATGGTGTTTCTACTATTTTGGCAGTGTGTTTATAAGAACATGTCGCACCACCTTCGATGCGTATCATTTGAAAGGGACACCATTTTCTTGATTTACTTATTTTTTTACCTGAAACATTTGTCATTTATTTATAAAATATATTAATGAATGGTATGGTACATATTTCATATTGATAAACAAATGGCTACAAGAGATCAAGTAAAAAAAATATTGATAGCACTTCAAGAAAAGCAGAAAAGATAAGTTCTTTGTAAATTCTTTACAAAAATTATTATTTTTTAGCTATATGTAAATTTAAATAATATGTATTGTTTAATGTGTATCATGCAGAGCCACAAAATGATGAAGCTCGATAAGAGTACCTCTAATCTCAGACTAGAAGAGTGTAAAAGCTTGATGGAAGAATTTTAGAAGGATGAATCAGGTGAATGAAAAAATAGTATCGATCCAATATGAGTTTTTTTTCTGTAATTTCCATTAATAATATACTTAAAAATATTAGACAACATGTTTCAAACAATCTATTAATTACCATATGTTTAATGTTCTACAAGGACCAACAATGAAGGAAATGAATGTTGTTCTAAGAAAAGAAAAAAAATAGAACATGGAAATGAAAAAGAATTTCTCCTTAGCTCATCTTGAGTAGTGTTGGAGGTTAATAAATGGGGAAATTTTTTTTACAAAACTTTGAGGGATCTAGTGGAATGACTGTATAGATGTTCTTTCCACTTACAATATAAAAAGAAATCCAATGATTCCAAGAACTAGATTTTATTTAAACTACACGATGAGTTTCAGAGAATTCGTCAATGAGACATGTGATACTTTTAATAGAAAAAACATACAATGAAAAAAAAGAAGGAATGAAAAAGTAATTTTCATTTAAATGTTTTTCTAGAATTATATATGTATATTACTAGAAAGAAATAATTTATAAATATCACTTTTCTAATATTTACTTTTCATATATCAATATAAAATTTAAATAGTTTATTGTCATGTTACATTTTCACGAATATTATGAAAATATCAAAGGATAAAGGAGCTGATATCAGAAATATGCCAATCGAAATGTCCAAAAATGTGTACAAGGAGATGGTAAAAAAATGGACACATCGTACAAGGATTCATCTCAAAAACAACGCGCCTTAAATGTAATATGTAATCATTGAATTTTTCGATTAGGTACAATAAATAAACAACTTAGTAGTAAATATTAATTTTCAAGTATTTTCTTGTAGAAAAGAAAAGAAAATGGAACCCATTCAGCACATAAAACATGATGACAAGGAAGAAAATGGTTGATATCTATGTTTGTGAGTAATTGTTACTTCCTTATAATAACTTAACTATATTTCATTTTTGTATATTTTAAGTTATTTTACAACAACCATCATTGAATGTATTCAAACAGGTGCTAACATATAAAGAAGAACCATCAGACGAATTTATTGACTTTGGGTTAAATATGGGTTTTCAGTATATGTTAAATATTGAATTTGGGTTAAATATTGAATTTGTAAGAATCTATCTTGTTTTACTTAGCATTGTCTATAATTAATAGAAAAAAATATTTTATATTAAATATATGATTTTTTATGGGGAATAAAACTTGTAGGAAACAAAGTATGGAATTGCGCCAACAAATAAATTGTTGAAAGATGGTATGAAATTTGGTTTTGAAAGAATGTGTATATTTCATGAGTCAATTCTTGTTATGGTATAGTTATTTTAGATTTACATTGATGTATATTATTTAATATTGCAATTTTCATTATTCTCACTAATTTATATACAGTCATTATAGTTTAATTTTATGTTTGTAGATGGAAGTTGAAGAAGAAGAAAAAAAACAACACAGTGAACAAAACATTCCTCAAAATAACCAAATTCATGGAAGTAGCTCGAGCAGTGACATCATTCCCAGTGAAGAATGATGGTCCATATTTTTGGATATCAAAGCAATGCGTTGTATTTTTTGAAATATTTGTCTATGGAATTAGACATTTTGTTTAATGTAATGGACAAATGTCCCAATTGAAATACAAAGAGATACCAATAACTATCCTGTTTTGTATGACAAAGAGTTTCTTACTAATATATATATAATAAAATACGTTTTAATTTATTTTATTTTTTTCTCCATTGTCACTGTGAAATGTTAAACCATTGATTAAGTATATGGATTATTAAACATTATAATTAAGAGATGAAAAATTTGATGATATGATATAAAAAATTAATCCAAACATCACATCCAAATGCACTAATAAAAATTTAATTGATATGAATAATGTTATAAGATATGTGTCGATTTTTCATAAATAATGAATTTTTAAAAATCACAAAAATCGCACTATCGCAGGTCAATATTTCTTAAAAATGCAAAATGAACGCCGGTATGTTATTTATTGTGCACTGCTGCGTTTCTATGACCTATGGGCACCACACAAATACCAATAACAATTAGAACATCCAGTGCGCTTTAGTCACTGTGCACCGATGTGTTTGTATGATACTTCACACCGATGCATTTCTACGACCTATGGGCACCACAAAAATACCAATACCAATCAGAATGCCCTACGCGCTTTATCGACGACTACCACCTAGGCGATCTGATAGGCGTTGCATGCCCCTGTGCAGTTTTCCTTTAACACGTCGGTTTGTTTTTATAACTTAACGACCTGATGTGTTATATCCCTTACAGGGCCCGGTGTGGTTTTACACCTTAACGGCCAGGTGGACGCACCTTCCATCGGCCTGGTGCGATTTTCTGGTTGACATGCACCGGACCTTTGATAAATGCCCCGGGGCATCCGAAATTTGTTTTTGGTCCCCATGCTTGGTAGGGTTACAGTAGCGGTGCATTCACGATACAACGCAATGGTGTGTTGACACCTGATTCATGCACCGATGAAAAAACATCTGTAGCAACTTGTGGCCACCCAGGATTTTTTAGTTGTCTTGAAATTCCATTAGAAGATATGCCAAAACCTCTGTTACCGAAAAAATTATTTTTTTTGGTAATTGAGGCTAAACTATATTAATTCAAAAATAAACATTACATATGCTACAGGCTGAGTTGGTATGTTGCGCTTAACCAATCCCAGCCTTTGTTTCTTTAATAGTTGCGAATGTATGGGGCTGCCTCTGTGGAGAAAAGAAGCCCTGAAATAATATCAAACAGAAGATTACAAAATTTTTCATAGCACCTGTGAAAGTAATTGTTCTGTGATAATAGCTGGAATAACAAAAAAATAAAAAAAATTGAGCTGCCACACAGTCATGGGGCTTCTCCATCATCCTCCGTATCTGTATCTTCCTCCTGGATACAGTAGGCATACTCTTATGCTATGGCCTCCTCCTTAGTAGTAGGATAACGTGAAGGCCTGGAAGCAGGTGCGTAGACGATGGGAGCGATGAGGTACTCAGTATCTGGTACTCGCGTCTGGTTTCCCTCTGATTCCATCATCCATACATCGGTGTCTTCCCCCTCTGCCACTTGTGTTGGAAGAGGCTCGATTTTGCAGGGCCTGGGGTGCTCCTGGTGCATAATGGTGGATTTCCTTGGTCCGCTTCTACCTCTCTGCATTTCATGAATGGGGGTCTCCTCCTCCTAGTCGTGCGCAGGGCTCTAGGGGGCATCCCTGGCATGACTTCTTGAAGAGGAGCCCTCAAAGGACTCCAAGAGGTTATGGAGCCCTTGCTGGTAACGTCCAGGGAACATACCTCTTTGGCTTCCTATGATTATTCTTTGGCACAATTATGGAGCCATGGAATAGTAAAGCAGAGGGTAACTTGGGGGCAGAAGTATGGAGAAGAGGCTTTGACCAGAGATAGGGAGAGTGTAGCAAGAAGCTATTCTATAGGGTGGTGCATAGGTGGAGGATGTGTAGCTGGGGGATCTTGTTGATGGGAGCACATAGGCTAGGGAAACATGCTAGGCAAAGGGAGTTGAGGAGAGGCACCCATTTATGGGTGTGCACAACCATGAGGATTCTACACAGTGCAACTCTGGGGGGGAGGCTGCGTAGCGGGCAGGGCACACGGGAGGGATGAAACTGAAACAAAAAAGAAAAAAGGAGAAAAATTTTAGTAGAATTATGCAGAAGGGTCTCCCATTTTGCAGGCCTAGGGCATAAGCGAAGATGTTTTTCATTATTATGACTTGTTCACATATGCATGCTATGACATTTTTCATGTGGGATTATGTACTTTGAGTTATGGTAGAGCATCATATCCATCTAGGAGCTCATTCAAATGATTGCAGCTAAGAGGTACCATCGAGGGTGGTTGCTAGATTTGTGTATCTTCATGATGCCATGCCTTTATTACCTTATGCGAATTATTGCAAAAAGGTGGATCCACTTCAGGTGAAGGCCTGCATTGCAGATATTCATCATCTCAAACGTGGGAGAAATTGTTTTCATACGTGCCTCCAATGTCACTCATATCTGGGGTGAGATAGTCCTTTTGGATGAGAGTTAGGCATTCCCTTCTTAAGGAATCATCCTCAATATGGGAGAGGTTGGAGTAATGTAGCGCATCGTGGCTTTCCACACCATTGTTGGCTAGGAGATCCATAATAGTGTTTGCTTTCCTGCACACATGGTGAAAATTTATTTCCATGTGATTTTGTATCAACTGTTCCAGGAGTTTAAGCCTGTTAGGGAGCCTCCAGCTAGTGGAGACCTTTGTGGAGGAAGAACCATGGAGAATTTGAGTGGTCATCTGTGTGATAATTTGTGAATCTCCCTCCATTTCCAGGGGAAAATAGCTGAACTTGATGGCTATGGAGATGCCCTAGATGAGTCCCTTTAGCTTCGAGAAGTTGTTGCTATCCCATCCCAAATTTCCATGGAATGCCAGAAGGGGCTTGCCCTGGGAATTCCTGAAGATACCTCTAAATATTGCATTTCATGGGTTTCCTTTGGAGGCTCTGTCGAAGTTACATTTGAAGAAACCATTTGGAGGAGGATTCATTTGTTCAGGAGCGATGATTTTTTATATGTTTCGAGGGGGGTTGTCCATAAGGGCATTTATCCTCATATGCTAGTTGCTCCATATGATATGCTCCACATTAGATGTAGGGAGTTCTTCCTTACTCCAGGGAGTTATGGCAAGAGTTTCTGTGCGACTGTCGTGTATCCTTGCCCAAATTTTCACTTGATTGGAGGCCTTCTCTTTGAAGAGCCGACTGTTCCTTTCTTTCCATATGTTCTAGATAAGGAGGCCTAGAATCTGCTACAAGAGTCTATTCAGAAGGTTGTTGGTGTATTGATTTTTTGTCCACTTGCTGATGGTGTTGATGATGTTACCCCTTTCTCTATTGGTGCATCTGCATAGTATTTTTATCCTGTCCCACAGTGCTTTGGATATGGGGCAAAGGTCCAGCAAATAGTCGGTAGTTTCAAGGTATTCCTGGCATAGAGGGAATCTTAAGGGTCCCACAAAGCCTTGCTTCAATAGTTTCTCCATGTGAGGATGCGTCATTTACTGAGAAACCATATAAAGGTGGCTACTTTGGGCCAGAACTTGGCAGACCATATCTTCTTCCATGTGAGATTGGATTGATCTGGGTTCTGCTCTTGTAAGAGATTGGAGGCTTCCTTGGTGGCAATTTTCCACTTGGAATATGACCCCATCGAAGAATATCAGGACCTTGTTGGGCTTTGATTCTTCTTTTAGTTATTATTTCCTCCCAAATGTCTCTTTGGTTTTTAGTGTTCCAATATTATTTCCATTTTTTAGTCTGAATTCTGGTCCTATAGCCCTCAGTTGTGTCATTGGTCCAGAAATCCTGTACACAGTTCCATTTCCTTTCCTTTAAAAGTGTGGTCCAAATGGGTCTGAGAAAAATTGAGGAGAGGTTAGTCATTTACTGCCAGGAATCCTCTAAGAATTTGGTTTCAGTACCACTGCGTAGCTCCCATAAGCTATGGGTTTGGATCAATTTTTTTTGTTTCTCACTGCTTTCCATATTTGGGATCATCCCAGATCTATGTTGAATCTAACGAGGTCCTCCCTAGGAAAATTTCTCACATATTTGGTTGCCCATAGGTTTGCCCAAGGTGTGTGAGGGTTGTAGACCCATTTCCACCAAATAATCACCCCCATGATACTATTTTTGTGCTTTGGATCTCACAGCCCTAGCCCACCATGACCTTTTGGTTTGCAGACTTCTTTCCAATTGAATAATGCCCATTTATTCTTCTCTTTGGTTCCTCCCGAGAGGAAAGTCCTTTGTAATTTAGGTATAGCTTTGAGGAACCATTTTGGGGCTGTGAGAACTGAGTAGAGGTAGATGGGGAGAGACTGAATAACTGCTTTGATGAGCACCATACGACCCGCTATATTGAGAGAACGGTGGGTCTAGTTGGATAGCTCGTTTTCCATTGTGTCCAGTAGTGCTTGCCATGAGGAATGATTTATTGTTGTGTATATAAGAGGGGATCCAAGTTATTTGGAAGGCAAAGAAGCTATGGAGAAGCCCAATATGTGGGCGATATTTCTCTGGGTGATAGGGGAAGTATGGAAGAAGAAGATTTGAGATTTTTCAGAATTGACCTTTGTGCCAAATGCTTCAGAGAAAAATTCGATCCTAGATTTGAGGGATTAGGCTTCCTAGGTTGAAGAGTGTACCATTTTCATATTTTCTTCCACAGATTGTTGACGGGAAATGGGAGGAAGATTTTGGAGGGATATGGCTTGTAGGGTACCCAAATAGACATAGCTTTTGAGCAGGCAACCCAACCCTTCTTCCATAATAATGAAAATGAAAGGCAAGAAAGGATATCCTTGTCTAATACCTCTTGAGGGATTGAAGGTTGTAGAAGGTATGCCATTGACTAATATGGAAAGAAAGGGGTATGTTATCAGGCTCGTTATCCATCGTACCCAGGTGTGGCAAAAGCCAAAGGCTAAGAGGACATGCTTAATGTAGTCCCAACTAAGTTTGTCAAAAGCCTTGAACAAATCAATTTTAAGGATCATACTAGGTTTTTTGGAAGCCTTGAGAGAGTTTATGACCTCATGGGTTAAGATGTTTCCATAAAGGATTTGAATGCCTTCTACATAGCCCATTTAATTTAGTGAAATGGGTAGGAGTTTCTTAAGTTTGTTAGCTATAACTTTGGAAATGATTTTATAAATGAAATTGCAGAGTGTTATGGGTCTGTAATTACTTAGCATTGAAGCATTGTCTTCTTTTTGTATTAGAGTGCAGAAGGTAGCGTTGAGAGCTGGTAGGAGCTAGTGAGTGGTTCCTGATTCTTCTATGACATCCCAAACCTCTTCTTTGATGGTTTCCCAAAATAAATGGAAGAAGTTGGTAGTGAATCCATCTGGGCCACAAGATTTCCCTTCCTTTAGTTGGAATACTGCTTATTCCACCTCTGCCAGAGTGGTTTCTTTAAGAAACGTCCGATTGTCTTCTTCCGTGACCAGTTTAGGTATGTGGTGAGTTATTTTTACTATAGCCTCATACCTCTGATTATTGGGTTCTTGGAGGATTTCCCAGAAGTGGTTCTACAACTCCTCTGTGATATCCTCTTGCTTTTCCAATCACTCTCCATTCTAATTTTTGAGAACTATGATTATATTGTGCATCGTATGCTGGATGATGGAGAGGTGGGAAAAATTTGTCTTTCTTTCTCCATATTTGATCCAGCATATCTTTTCCTGGATTCTTCTCTCTTCCATCTTGGTTGTTAGTAATCTCTCTCTGTTCTTTGAATCTTCTTAGCGTCCTTTTGAGATGATTGTCTATTGGAGATTCTTCATTTTCTCTTCCATATCTCTTTTATATTTGAAGATGTTACCGAAGGTGGTCTTGTTCCACACCTTCAGTTTCCCTTTGAGAATCTTCAACTCTGTCTGGAACTAATACATTTTTTATCCTTGAGGTGGTGAAAGGGAGGACCACGAATCTGAGAAAATTTCTTTGAACCCTGGATGTCTGAGCTAGAAGTGTTCAGAGAGGAATGGTTTGGGTGTGGGCGTACCGGGTATTAAGAATTTTAGCTGTATCGGCCAGTGGTTAGAGCCAACGGTCGGAATGATGGTGGCTACAAGATCTCCCCCAAGATGTATAAAATATTTAGTGATGATAAAATGGTCCAATTTGGAGGCGATCTGTTGGGTGCCTCCTCTTTTATTGTTCCAAGTAAATATACCATTAGAATTTTGTAGATCTATGAGGTGATTGTCTTGGATGAAGTTATTGAATCCATTGTTGTTTGAATCTAGATGCTGAATTCCACCTTTTTTTTCCTGTAGATAGGTTATCATATTGAAATCTCCTCCAAACAACCAGAGAGGTAGATTTCATTGATTATTGAGATCAGGAATGTTGTCCGAAAGCTCAATTTTCTGCTAGAGATTCTGGCGGAGGTAGACATTTGGGAGAAAGCCATGGATGAAGGTTCCAATAAAGTGAAAGTTGGGTTGAATGAAGTGCCTATTGGCATGACAGTTCTCTAGGCTGATGATGTGGCTATTCTAGATGATTTCCAATCCTCCTAAAGCTTCATTGAAATCTAACGTTGTTTTTTTGCATCCTTTCCATATCCTATTTAATATTATTTCCAGAGTGGAACTGGAGGATTTGGTTTCTTGCATGTAAAAAATTGCAGGGTGTTCCTCAGTGATTCTTCTCTTGATGATCGTATGCTTTGTGGGGCTATCGAGCCCTATGATATTCGAGGAGATGATCTTCATTGAGGGACATTGGGGATGTACGAGTAGAATCGAGTTAACTTGGGGAATCTACTAGATTCTACCATCTCTTTGCCCATTTCGACTGTTCTTTGCAACTCTATTTTTCTGCCTCATTTGCGTGATTCTTTCAGGATGAATTTTGTATTCAAGAGCGTACCTCCTTGAATGCCTAGAGAGGAGAGTTATTATGCTTGAGTGAGGATCTCTTCCACATTTTGGATATGGTGTTGGGGTATTGAGCGAAATTCCTTCTTGTTGCATGCATCCTCTAACCCTATGATATCTAGGCCCTCAAAGTCAATGCTCTCTGGCTCTTCCTCCATGGCTTCTGGGATTGCGTTCGATACCTTTCCTTTGCCTTTGTTTGTAGGGTTTTCCTCTTCATGTATAGGGGTTTGGTGTTTCAGAAAGAATTCCAGTTGAATCTTGTCTTCTTGTCTCTTTGAGATTTGGCGTTGCTCCTTCGAGGTTCACCCTCTATCTTTGGAAGGTTCATTCTTATTTTCACTCAGTTGAGCTATGGCTTCGAAGCTATTTCTAGTCACTGAGGATTTTTTGTTCTGGTTAAATTTGGATCTCTTATTGTGCCTTTTCTTGCTTTCTAATTTCGTAAACCCTTCTGTGGCTTGATCATTTAATACATTGTTACTTGTCACCTTTTGATTTAGGGGAAAATATCTGAATAGGTGCCCGTGTTGGTGACACCTCCAAATATGAAGGGAACATGTTCATAATATACACTTTGTATCCATTCAAAATCATCATGCAATAGGCTTAACTCACTAGGGAGCGACTCTGTGATGTTCATGTAGATGAAAATTTGTGCATATGCTGCATGTCGGTTGATCTTTGTTTCCTCCATCGTCTTAATGAATTCTGCTAGGGTAATGCCTATGTCCCATAGAGTTAGCTCATCCCAGTAGTCTTGTGGGAGGGAGTATATTTGGATCTAGACTGAAGCCCATGTGAGATCTTGCTTGTCTCGGTTAAAGCACTCTACCCAGTTACGCATGTATAAACCTGCCGAGTTGAAGAAGTATAGCCCTCCATCCATGATCTGATTTTTGTGTTCATTTCATGTGAAGATCACATTAAAGAAGCCTTTGGCACAGAGCTGAAAGTCGATATGACCCTTGGGCTTCCATATGGAGGCTATCCTTCCTCTGAGAGTTTTTTCAGTGGGCCAAAAACCCATGAACTTACATATCAACGCATGATCCTTCATGAATTGGATTATTTCATTGATTCAATGCACATGCAGCTCGATCATGGTTCTTTCGGTATCCTTGGGTATGCATGTGGATGAGGTGATATTAGTTGCTTCTACTTCTCTTGTGGAGGTTTGTTTCATTGTGGGAGTCACCCTTGTTGTATCATTAAGTGGGCCAGAGTTTTTCTAACAGTCGATGTCAGACACTGTCACCGCTCCTGTGGGAGGTTGGTTTGTGTTAGGGGGAGCAACAGTCCCCTAGCTGGTTTCTGTCATAGGTTAATGTGAAGGTGTGCAAGGAGTGTGATCACATCCTCAAGAGCTGGGAGGGAGGTTTGCCAGGGAAAGCTTGTGCTGAAACCTCCAAACCCCAGATCATGGCGGTTGGGCTGGTGCTCAGTCTCGCGGCTATCTATTTTTAATTGTTTATACCTTTCGATTTCTTTAATATTAATATTAATATTATTTTTCACCGAAAACGAATGTTGTAGCAAATGTCTTTTTGACAGTTTTGGCCAATTTTATAACACTAGAAACCTCCTTTATAACCTTCGCTAGAGAGTCTTTTCCTTGTAGTTTCACTTGCTTGGCAGCCTCAGAGTTCGAGTTGTTGGAGGAGAATATTGAGGGGATATTGACTAACTTTAGGAGTTGATAAGGTGGTCAACCTTCCTACAGTCACTCCTTGTTGTCTACTCTGAGCTCTGATTATGCAATCTTTCTAAAAAATGACATTATTCCCTTCATTTTCGTGCATTTAAACCACATTATGCCTCAAATAATGACAACCAATAATACACCATTATCACTAAGAAAAATATGACCAAATGCAATTAAATGTGTGTGAGAGAGAATAATTCAGCTAAAAAGGTGACAATTAACCTCTTAGAATGTACCTAATTATGGTACTCATCAAATGGTGGAGATTTAACTTCCACTGAATATTCTAGAATATTCATAATAGTATACACAAATAAACTATTGAGATTTATATCCAAAGTAGTTATATTTTTTACCCTTCTAATTAAATTGATTAATTAAAAAAAAATTCATGGTTTTTTGAACATATGGTATTAATAATTCATGATATTGACCCATGATATTGTAACAAAACCTACTCTCCTTATGAATATAATTTGTATTTGATAACATGCTAGAAACTCAGTGTAATTAATTTTTTTTATGTGTGTAATATTTTTATAAATTCAAGAATCTCGATGGTAAAAATTCTATATAATAGAGTTATAGCCAAGTGTAATTAATTTTATTTTATGGGTGTTATATTTTTTTAATATTTAATAATCTTCAGAGTAAAGTGGATATAAGTATCCATGATTAAAAAAAAAATTCCATATAATTTTAATTGAATAATAAAATGGACATAAATATCCATGATTAAGAATCTTGTTCCATGCAATTTTAATTGGATATATATTTACCTTACACATTAATTCTTTTTCTCATTTAATAATAACAATAATGTGAAATTTTATAATTTTCATAACCTAAAAAATATAGTGTTAATAAATGTGTTAAAGAATTTTTATGAACTCATAATTACATTCATCTAGATTTTAAATTTTATTTCAAAAAAATCAAAATAATAGATTGAAAACATATTAAAGATAAATTTGAATTCGACACCTCCGTCTGAAACATTCACATTAACAAATAGTATGATGCCATAATTACAATGAATAAGTGGTTCAAATCTGGATATGTATAACCGGCATAATTTGTATAGACCAAGTCACCTTGCCATTTACAAACAAAAAAATGAACTTGTGTATATATTTGTATCATAAAAATCAAGTGATGTAAGATCACAATATACATACTACAACGATACACATATGTTAGTATTATGTTTTTCTTAATTAGATACTTTTCGAAATATACTTTTCTTTCGAAGATGTTATTGTATCCCGTAGAAATAACAATAAAACATTTAGGTTAGTATTATTTTTTGTTGAAAGTAATGGAGAAATTTAAACTTAGATTATTGTTATAACGAGAATAGGTTTGAGAATCTAACCTTAGACTTTATATCTTAATATCTAGAGAGTGGTTGAAATTATTTCGTTAGTGTGAAAGCTTATATATTTGAAGCTCATTTGACTCAATAGTTGATGCTTGTATGAATGTGTGTACACTCTCCAAGTATCTCACCTGGAGAGCCATTTAGTTTATAGTTAATAGAACCAGCGTTTAACATGGTATTGGAGCACAAGATCAAAGTGTTGGTCCTGTGTTTTGTAAACCAAAGTTTTTTTTTTTTGCCTGAGTGAATCTTCTACAAAATCTACTTGTAAAAACAAATCGGATCTCAGCATGTAGAGATAGATCAAAGACATATATATTTGTTTAAATATAATTGACACTATTTTTCTATTTAAAACATAATTTTAATTTTTAATTTTTTAAAAAAATACAATACTCATCAACAAACTTAGACATCACTTTATAATAGATTCTAAAATAACAATCCTCCCAACTAAAAAAATAAGCCAAACCTACAAAATAAAAGAAGATTCTTCTACTCCAATTCTAAATTTGCTACATTTACTTCCTACATAAATCTACCGCTCCTACTCAGCGGTAAAGAAAAAGTATAGTAAATAAAACGAGTACGCCTTTGAAAGCCAAGAAACGTCAGCTCCGCGGGCGAATTTTGGCATCGTTCACATTCACAAACGGTGATCTCCCTTACAAGATTTCCAACTACGAGGAAGACATGGAAGCCCATCTCCATCCTTATTGCCTATACCTTTTCAACTTCGATTTCTTCGAAATCGAAGAAACATCAAGTTAAACAAATTGGAAAGGTCGTTTTCAGTAATATTGAGGTCAACCCATTCTCGTGATATAATATAATATAACGCAACATGAAGATTTTTATTTAAAAATAAAATAAAATCATATAAATGGCACATGTTGATCATTAAAGTATTAAAACTTTTTTACTAAAATATGATTTAAAATAAATTTTAATGAATTCAGTTTTAAATATCATTTTTATCCAAGTCTAATCGAAAGATTAACAAAAATATTTTCATATACTTATATTTATATTTTTATATTTAAAATATAAAAATATGTTATTTGCTCATGAAATTTTAGATGGAACTGAATGAGTGCATTGTGAAAGGTTTTTTTTAAATACGTAATTCTTATGAGTGATCCACTTGTTTAGCTTTGTAAAATAAATAGAAAAAAAAATGTTATTGTAACGAGAGATACTCTATAATTTAATAGAGAAGAGATATTGTTGTGTAATGTGACATCTAACAATAATAATATAATATTTATTGAGCAAAGAGACATTCTATAACCGAGTATGGAAGAGATCTTGTTCAATATGGAAGAGATATTATCATGGAATGTTACATTTAAAAATAATAATATAATACTTATTGAGAAAAGTGTTGCTTTACAACCCAATATTGTCACATAATGTGACATCTAAAATTAAGATATTTAGTTTCTTAACTACTTAAATATGGAGTTAACAAACAATAATATTATTGATATTACATGATGTTTAATTTATTTGATGTTTAGTTTAAGTGTAATATTTAGAACAAAAATATATTAATAATAAAAAATAATTTACTATAAGTAAAATATATCAATGTTCATGTTAAAGAAAATTTCAATAATTTAGATTAAAAAAAATATATCTTTTCACTTCCCATTACAGGGGATATGTGTAATTTATTTCATTCTTCCATGGAGTATATTTGATTATAAATATATTGATAATAAATAAAAGTTTATATTCCAATATGTATGTTGAGTAAAATATTTAACTTCAAACATATATAGAGAGAAGAAGAGTGACATAATGCTTATTCGATTAACCAAAGGTGTTTTGTAATTCCACGTATGAAGGAGAGTTGTAATTCTTTCCATATTTAATGAACCTGATATATAACATTTAAAAAAGATATTAATAATAAAAATAATTAAATGTATGTATACAAGAAAAATATTAATAACAAAAACAATCGGTGCGTATATATATAACACAACACAAAATAACTAAATATATATGTGTGTACATATAACACAAATATACATATATATATATATATATATAGAGAGAGAGAGAGAGAGAGAGAGAGAGAATTATATCCTATGGATATATGTTTTCTATTTATCAATGTGAATGAGAGGCAATATGTATTAAACATTTAATGTGTAAATCCTAAATAAAATATTTCAATCAATTGGGTATATATATATATATATATATATATATATATATATATATATATAAATAAGTGAAAATAAGAAATTTCTTTTTAGTTAAATTATTTTATTAGTTTGTTACTCAAAAACAGATAGATCCATCTGGCTGTTTATTTACAAGAGTTGAGAGGAATTAAATTTATCAAGGTAAAAAGAGGTTTGCACCTTGAGATATTTGACCTCTCTCAACACTTGGTAGATCCAGAGTTAGATGGTCAAACATGGTCAACTGTGATTTAAAATGGTTAAATATAGCCAACCATGGTTTACCATGTGGTAAGGGTTAATATATATGGTTTATAATATAAAGGTTTAATATATAGTTTTTATAATACTATGGTTTATAATATCGTGGTTTAAAAAATTGATATTTTAAAATATTTTTTTTAATATATAAGGTTTATATATGTTAGGGTTTATAATATTAAGTTATAATATAGTTTACATTTACATTTTATAATATTTCAATTTTTGATATTTGAGTTTTTAATGTTGGGTTTAAAATACTACTACTATTAATGAACTATATATAAAAAGTATAGGTATTAATTATTAGTAAATTTGTTAATATTGATTATTAGTAAATGTGGTTTATATATAGAGAGAGATATAGATTTGCCTTTATTAGTAAATGCTTAATATATACTACATAAATAATTAATGTTGAAGTGTTACATTATATTGTAATTTATTCAATGTCGCAATGTGACATCAAAAAATTAGTGAACCAAGATAAATCTCTGTCAATCAAGATCAGCATGGTCACATTGGTAAAACGTGGACTACCATGACTAACCATATTGATCACTCAAGATCTCTATCATTAGAATGGTTGAACATGGTAAACCAAGATCATGCATGGTCAACATGGTTAAAATGGCCAAACATGGTAAAAAATGGTTAACCATGTTCTTAAAGGTATAATGTAGGATTGGGTTTATACTTTAACATCAAGATCATCATGGTTATAATGGTTCACGAAGGTCAACCAAGGTAAAACATGGTCGACCAAGATCAACCAAGATTAACCATTGTTAATGGAGATCAACATGGTCAACAACGTTCAACCATTTTCAACCAGAATGATCAATTAAAATCTCTATGGCTATAGTGGTCGAATGTGGTCAACTAAGTTCAACCAAGTTGAACCATAATCAGCCATGATGGACCATGGTGAACCATGGTTAGACAAGGTCAACCACAGTTAATCAAGGTCAAGCATGATCAACATGGTTAAAATGGTTAAACATGATCATCTATGGTTAAACATGTTATAAATGGTTAGTATATAGGGTTTAATATGTAGAGTTTATAATACTATTGGTTAGAATTGTCAATCATGGTCAACCATGTTCAACCAGAATGGCCAATCAAGATCTCTATGGTTAGAATTGTCAAACTTGGTCATATGAGGTCAACGATGATCAACCAAGGTCAATCATGGTCATCCATGGTCAACCAAGGTTGACATGGCTAAAATGGTCAAGCATGGTCAAGCATGGTTGGCCATGTTGTTTAGACTTAATATACATGTTTTATAATTTTAGGGTTTAATTTTAGGGATTCTAATATTAGCTTTACCATTTAACATCAATATAAACATGTCTATAGTGGTTAAACAAGGACAACCAAGGTCAACCATCATCAACGTTGGTGAAGCAAGATCAACCATTGTCAACCAATATCAACATATTTAGAATGGACAACCATGGTAAACCATGCTTAATCATAATAATAAATCAATATCTCTATGGTTGGAATAGTCAAACATGGTCGACCAAGATCAACCAAAACCAATCATGGTCAACCATGGTCAAAGATGGTCGTCAATGCTACAGCATGGTCAACCATGGTCAACCAAGATAAATAGGTTAAAATGGTAAAATATGGTCAACCATGGTTTACCATGTTCTTAAGGGTTAATATATAGTGTTTAATATTAGGGTTTATCTTATTCGTTTAATATTATGGTTTTTAATATTGATTTTTTAATATATAGGGTTTATAATATTAGGGTTTCATTTTACGGTTTATAATATTGAGTTTATATATATGTTTTTAATATTATGGTTTATAATATTTAGTTTTTAATTTTTGGATCTTTAATATTAGGGTTTCTAATATAGGGTTTAAAGTAATTTTTTTTTTGTAACCTCAGTAGGACCTTTCCTCCACTCATTAATAATTCAAGCTTGTTATATCATGATAATCATTTTGTGGCCTTAACCTTCCCATTGTAGGTTTTAACCCAGTACATAAATTATCTGCAAACAAATTCTTAAAGACAAAAAATATGCAATAGCGAGAGCATAAAACATAAAAAATATAGATGCAGAAAATTTTCCCTTGGATCCCAAATCAGGACTACCAGCTTGATTTTTTATTATATTCCTTTTAGTTTTACAACATATATATACATGAAAAAGTATTCATAAACCCCAATCCATTAACCCTGGATTAGAATATAACCATAGTTCCCTTGACTGGATCTAAAAAATAAGAGGGGCAGAAAACCATCATGCCCCAAAACCATGTGCAAACCCATGCACAAAACCATAGCTAGTTCTGCCCACCTATATTCGTGGAAAAAATATAACACACCCAACACCCATTGGGAAACTAGATCTGTTGGCCATTAGGAAGTTTTATAAGCCATCCAAAATCTGAAGTTTTTAAGTCTATAAAATTTGACTTGGTAGGCCTTAATGTCTAAAATCCATAAGATGTTTCTCTTACTAACTATAATGATAGTAATTGACATTGAAAGCCTAGAAAAAACAGAAAACTCATATAAACTAATTATCAAATTAGTCCTCAGAGGACTCAACTGGGACAAAATATTTTACGCTATATCTTCGAATCTCAGAGTAATGAGGGCACCAGAGGTGCTACTCAATTTGTCCCAACCAGGCTTGCTGGAAGTCATTCTACATCTCTGGCAGAGTAGGATCAATTATAGTATATTTAGAGGTATGCATAATGGTTCTATCCACAATATTATTCATCATATATTAAAGGTGAATTGTATGTTTATATTGAGTAACCCTACCACGAGTATGACCTTGGTCTAGAACCAACATTTCCCATTCTTCTTCTTGCATCTCCTCATCTACTCAATCAGAGAGTTCTGCCTTCCACCCTATTATCAGATGGCGAAATTGTTTCAACGTTTCCCTAACATAAGAATGTGCAACATTACTTTTTTTTTGGGCCTGAGGTTTTTTTCAAGCCTTCTTAGGCTGCTTTGAGTAGGATTCCCCTCTATTTATGCGAGAGCCACTTTTCTAATTCTTCTTGTGTCCTTCCATGTCTGCTTCATCTTTTATAGATTTTCCTGAGCCATCTCTCACTCAGTCACCTAAAATACAAAAGAGTCTCTAAGCCAAAACCACGATGAAGAAACAAACCACACCACTACGAATGGGTTTCCTGTTGCGTTAATGACACCTGAGAAAACAACCAATGACAGAAATAGAGTAGATATTCCATTAGGCCCAGGGTGGTAACAAATGAATCCAAGCAGAACAACCAACCTCCATCAACGTTTCTCTCCCTTTTCCATCCCCTTACCTTGAAACATGTCTCGGGGAAAAAAAAATCATAAACGAGTCATGGTTAACCAAAATAAAGAGCCCTCGACCATCATGGTAGGCCACCATCCAAATTGATACAAACAACTATGATTGAGACCACAATTAGCATGAGACACAGTACATTTAAAATCCAAGAGGGCTTAAAATAGAAACATCCATACCCATCATATCTTCCTCTCAACCCACCAAGGAAAAGGAATAAAATTCCCATTCTCTCAAGTAAAATTCCATAGAGAAGTGAGACCGACTTAGAAATAATTAATTCCTTTGAGCACTCTCATTATACGAATAGGAAACATCCACAAAAAAATTTATTGCTCCATAGACATAGACCAAAGTCTTACATAAAATATCCATAGTTTTAGGGTTTTGATGGAAATAGATGGGGAAAAGGATGCGAAACATAAAATTTACCCTTCGTCTTGGAATCATTACAGGTTCCTCGTGTCTATTCAAAGCTAGTTGTAGAACATGCACTAGGAGAGACGTCCACAATTTTCCTATCATGTGAGATAATAATGAAAATCCACAAGCATGTAGAGATCGAAGATCTAGGATCCATATTCCTGATCTTACTCTGTTGAAATGAGTTTCCATTCGTCACCACCATACCCACATGAACTACAATCCCATCACACACCCTTCACTTTCCGCGGGTCTTACATGGCCACATCGCCACATTAAACATGGTTAATGCCTTAATCGATATCCTGATTGGGTCTATGAGATGGATCGTGCCCTGATCGAGGTTATAGGGTTTAAAATATCGAGTTTATATATATGTGTGGCATTTTTTAGTGTTTGGATTTTTTATATTAAGATTTATATATCATTGAAAATAAGATAATGGTGAGAGACCATTTATAATAAAATATTATTATATTAATATAATAATGTGGTTTGATCATGTGTAAAGGTTTCTTTGAGATTAAATCGCTATTACACATCTAATAATTATCAATGTGGTTGAATATGCCAATCTTCCTAGGCCAAAAATATTTTCTAATATGGTTGTACATGTGCTTCGTATAATAATTTTTTTAAATATATATGGTATAAATAAGAAAAAATATAAATAA
Organism: Pinus albicaulis; assembly: GCA_034641835.2. Taxonomy (NCBI): domain Eukaryota; kingdom Viridiplantae; phylum Streptophyta; class Pinopsida; order Pinales; family Pinaceae; genus Pinus; species Pinus albicaulis. The sequence continues at coordinate 1,133,620,199 of CM076574.1, forward strand.
AATACAAAACATAAAACTATGATAGTAACTCTATTAAAATGAATTATTTCATTTTATTTCAGAAAATATTAATATAAAATAAAATTACTTAATCATGTTTTATATATTTACGTGAATAGACATTCCTCTATGGTCTTGGCCTCGATATCTTCATCAAGTCAAAGATGCCTATTTTCATCGTCCTCATTCCAATCCAAATTTGACACATTCCACTTCTCACACACATCATTGCACACTGAGAAATTACTTCAGCCTCCTTTCATCGTGGTTAGCTTCTTTGTCCCACAATTGAGTCTTGTAATCTCTTCTTGAGCTCCCCAATATGCCTTCTTGAGTTCAAGGAATCTACCACCAACTAACTATTAATGGACACCTTATGCACAGGTTGTGTCCACTCCCAAAAAATATTAGTGCAACCACGTTAGGTGTTGCGACTAGGCCAACGACTTCTTGAAAATATTATAAACAAATCTCAAGCAGACCTCTACAACTTCAAGGGTTCAATGGAGATGAGCCACAGATTTAAGGAGGTCACTTCTATTTTATAAAAGGTTTAGTTTGATCTACATGAGCTTCTTAAAATCCCACAAATTATGAGGTCTTTTTCATTTAGGGCAGGTCTTCAACACATTTTTCTTATTTTTCGTTTCTTGTGTAGTGTAGAAGATACAAAAAAATTATTGCATAAATTTATGGATTATCCACAGTGTTAAGAAACAATGGTCGACATTTCGAATCCCAACGGGGATCCATCTTCATGAAAATATTTTGAATGAAGAATGAAAGAAGAGCAGAAGGTCACGGTTAATATATTGAACCTGACCTTTTGCTCTTCTTTCATTCTTCATTCAAAATCTTGTCCAGAAGTTGGATCCTCGTTGGGATTCAAAACGTAGACCATTGTTTCTTAACACTGTGGATAATCTGAAAATATCTACAGTAAAATATAACCACATAAACTTAAAAACCATAAATACAAAACATTATATTGTGGCCAGATCATGGGGTGATAAGGCATTTAAACAAGTTTAAAGTTTTAATAAGGCCAATATGGCTTGGTATGGAAGGGATACAAATTATTCAAGAATACCCTCCTAGGAGGAAATTCAATTAAATAGAAATGTAGAATACTTGCATATTAGTGCCAATGAGACTAGCCATGGTGTTAAGTTTAAGAACTATTGTATTCCCAAAGGGGACACAACCTTTCTAGTTGCTCACATGTTCAAATTTTGTTCCAAGCCTATGAAAGTCTCCAAATTCAGGTTCATCTATGCTTGGGCTCGAAAAAACGTAGCGTCAAAAATGGTAATCATTTTTATAACCAAAAATGACATTATTGGAAATTCTCAATAGAGCACCCCCCTCACGTTGGATTACAAAAATAGAGCTGCAAACAAGTGTTTATACAACATTCCACCTTCCTTTAAAATCAATATGTTTGGCTTCGCATTTGAGGATATTCTTGCATAGGGGGTGTTGATCAAAATAGAGAAAAAATATGCTCATACGGCTAAGATTACCTATGACGTGATCAATGCAATCAATTTGTTCTATCATTTCCCAATGGAAAAATTGGTCAAGTCTCTAATGGATGTGTCATTTACATTCGAGAAGCTCGAGCTTTAGAATGATTTTATCAAATAAGACTCTACAACAAGAGGGGCTTAGTGATGAGCATAATGAAGATGAGTCATAGAGGTAAGGAGTTCACTTCTATTATAAAAAATCAAAAGTATGATTTGCATGAGCTTCTTCATATTCTTGCAAATTGTGAGGTATTTTTCCTTTAGGGTGGGGGTTCAACATGTTTTTATTATTTATCGTTAAACTTGTGTAATGTAAAATATACAACATATTATACTGTGACAATATCATGGGGTGACAAGGCCTTCAAAGAAGGTCAAAGGTTTTTTAAAAGAAATCTCACTTGCTTTGGAATGTAACAACCCTGGTGAAAATTCTATGTAATATATTCTAATAATAATAACCACGATTGATGGGACACTTATTTGAAGCTTAGTCTTAGGAAAATAATCTTAGGGGGTGCTCATTTGGTTTATTATGAATAAGGAAATTGGAAAAGGCTATAGCTAAGGCATTAAAGAGGCAACAAGTATTTTAGCCCATTATTTATGAAAAAAATTGAAATTAGGAGAAAAGGGAGATGAAATGTCACATGTTGCATGTGAGGAGGAAAATGAAGGAAAATAATGGAAAATGAAGAAAATAAAGGCCTTTTCCATAAAAATGATTTTGAGGGTCAGTTGGTATGTTTTGTTAGTTCATTTTTGGAGTTGTCTCATTATTCTCTCTTTCCCTCCCACTCTTGGGCACTTAGAGTTTTTGGAGAACTTTGGCATTTTGAGCAAGAAAGGCAAGAAAGCGGGAAAAATGAGGAAGAAAGAAAGGAGGAGTATGAATCCATAAACTACATTAGGATCCTTGGCAAGTATCTATTTGTATGTTTATTTTTCTTGCTAAATTTTCCATGTGTGGTATTGCATGTGGTTCTTTGATGTATTTTCTTGGATTTTTCCAGGTGTGACAGTGTATTCATCCTAGCCTTTCAATTTCAGTATAGCCATGGCGTTATGGTGTTATAATGTTTTGGTTTAGCTGGATCACCCAATGGATTCGAAGCTAAATGGGGTGGATCTCTGAATTGATATAACACATGGCCTAGTAACGCCTGAACTAAACTGTGGGTTGTAGTAAATTCAAATATTGTGTTGCCTCGATAGGCCTAGGAATCATTGAGCAGTGAATGATGGGATATGGATAGATCCTAGAGGTTTTTTTCTCTCTGTTCATACCTAGGAATCTCGGGTTTGGGATTACAGTAAATCATGGAGAGTATGTCTCAATTTTTGGCCTAGTGACCCCTAATTCATACTGTGGGTTGCGGTAAATATAACGAGACTAGGAGAGAGGAAAATTCCTTATGACTTAGGCGGAGAGAATCCAATAATATCACTGCTTGTGTTAGCCTAATGATCAAGATAAATCATAGTAAAGACGATTATGACATGTTCATTGATTAGAGTGATGTGGTTAAGCCATGGTATGCCCTGGTTTTCTCCTTCGGTTTAAGACCCACATTCATTCTTGGAATATGGCACAGCAGTGATTGGAACGTGGAAGTACCATCTCCAATTGGTTTCTACATTTAGTATTGAAGAACTCATTTCTCTGGTATTTGTTATGAAAATGAACTAGTTTATGTATGGATTTTATTCTTATCACATCCATTGTATTTATGTTATTATAATGGTAGTTATGAGCATGTATTTCATCAGTGATGATGTATGGCTCTATTCACGTTTATTCTAGTAAATGAATATCCCATGTGTCTATGGTAAAATTGATTTTATGATAGCTTATGATGTAGGGAAGCAATGATTCTTAACCATTCTTCGATAAGGAAGAGACCCATTTTTTTTAAAATGTTGTTTATACCTATAGAATGTTGTTTATACCTGTAGATGCTATTTTTTGGACATGTTTCACGAAATGCATGTCATTGATGGCTGGGGTCAGATGAGTTCCTGATGATGTGATTGCTTCCATATGTTTGTTTCAATTTCATTTACCTTCACCTGAAGTTAGAGTAATTTGTTTTCAATGACCTAGGCTCCAGGGCTGAAAATGTGGTACAAATCTGAGAGCTACACATATAAAATTTATTGTTTTGGCCTCAGCCGCTACCTTGCAAAGGCTCGCCCATGAATCTAGCATTTAGAGCCACTCCCTTGCACCTACAACCCCTCATCTCAACCTTAAAGGGGCTAAAAATTAGTCCACCCTCAAGGAGTAGGGCCCTCAGAGGCTGAGTTACCCCCCTGGGATATAAATGATATAGTGTAAGGTGTGTTTTTGGTGTTTTTGTCGGTTCCACTTACTTTAGGTAGTCTAGGAGGCTAAATATCATATTAGTTTCCTCTCATCACATGTTTACCGTGGTTGGTTGGTTACTTGGGTATATGTGGGAATATGGTGTTACATAGTGGTATGAGAGCATGGTTCAAATTTCAAACTTGATGGATAGTGTGTTGTTCATGCTTTTGTGTTAATCACTTATTTGTTTTCATATCTACATTGTATGTGTTTTTTTCATCCACATTGTGTTGTCCATGGTGGAAGTGGTATCACTATGGAAGTAATGATGATGTTCTTGTCAACATGATACCATGAATGTGTGACTAACATTGTGTTTTTCTTGTTCATGTATTGTGCATGCACTCTTGTTTATATGTTGTACATATTGTGTGTTCATTTCTTGGTTATGATTATGTCATATATGGGTCATGCTTGTGTATTGTATGTGTGTGGTTGCATGTGTAGTGTTATATGCTGAATTTTCATGGGTTAGTCATGTTGGGTTATATGTTCCTGATGATCATGTATGGTTCAAGGTTGTAATTGTGTATGGTAAAGTTCTCATTTGGCATGGTCATGTGTGGATGAATCGACATCAATTGGGATGACATTTATATGTTTATGTTCCTAGAAATTATATGTTCTCATGATTATATCTATACATGTACTACACTAATTGGTTGATCATGAAGGAAGTATCCACCCCAAATTACACTAAGGTATGTTGGTTTATATTTATTTGGTTTAGGTGATATATTATGCTTGGCATGAAGAAAATATCAACATGGATTGAAAGGTGGTAGACTACAAGGACTCCCTGTATGAGTCATATGAGCATCATGGTGGGCACTATTTTGATTTGGCAGACACATTGAGAAGCCTAAAGGAAGAAATAAGGAGTTGTAAGGTAGATTATGATCGAATCATACAAGCACAAGAGAAAAAAACATAAGTGAATGCAATACTTCTTCAGATTTTGTCCAATTTTCAGAAAGAAGGGACATTAATGTAATATTCCAAAATAGGAAAAACACGAATATAGAACATAAAACTAGAAAATGCAGTAAACATAAACACATAAAATACATGAACATATCGCTAGGCTATTTTATTATATGAAATATTAGAAATGAAGTACAAGGGCTTGACAAAGAGACACTCAAGCTAGGAAAAACAAGCCTGAAATAACTCTAAGCATAAAGACTGTATGAAATGTTGCTGCTACACCAACTATTGGGAGGCTATGACTGCACAATTTGGTTGGAATATATTGCTACTTGAAACTATTAATGCGCAGATATGCTGATTGGGTGCTCAGAAAATGTCGGGATCAGAGATGTGGGCTTCCTAGCATAATTCCAAGATAACCCATAAAGGGTTTCCAGAGATGCCAATGATGAAAAATGCATCCCTAGGTCTGAATTACACTCTACAGCTGGGATAATACTAGGAGGTGGCTGATATGATGAGAAAATGGCTCCTACTCATCCCGACTAACTTTCTAGGTGAAAGGTCACTCCCCTAATTGAATGATAAGCTAAAAAACTGGGGTTATGACCCCTCCACTAGATATTCCCTATTGGATTGTGCAATTCCTGAAGGAGATTGCGCTACTGATAGGGGTTGAATATTGGCCTGATTCTAGATGATTAAATGCAACTCAAAGAACCTCTCTTGATTTGGCACTCGAATTCCCCCGAGGATGAGGGTGGGATTTCCGCTCAGAAACACCCTTGTGCTAAATAGCACAACAAAATTCCATAAATAGTTTAAGCGTGTATAAAGTCATAAAAGGAAATACATAAAAAATATTCAAAATGCCTTCTATGGCTATGTTTTCCTCCATTGACTCCACTACCTCCATGACTACGCTACTGATTTGGTCAAATTGGCCCTATCCACTTGCATTGACCCACATTCACACTAAGGAGTGGTTTATTCATCTTGATCCTATCTAGATGCACTGATCTAAATTTCAAATTAGAAGTGATTTTATTCCTACTAAAGATAAATATGGGTCGTGCTACCCTCTTATTCATCTATCTTATTGAAAAAAACAAAATTTAATATTCTAACTAGCTAAAAGATAATTAGGAATATTACAATCCTCCCCTCCCAAATGTTTCTTTTCCTCAAGAAACTGCAAGGATGGATGTTGAAAAATATTCTCTGCTTCCCAAGTAGCATCCTCATCTGAAATATTCCTCCATAAAACTAGATATTATTTAATGACCTTGTTCCTTAGCTAGCTCTCCTGAGTATCCAAGATAGCTTCTGGTTGTTAAACTAGATGGCCCTCATCATCAATAGGTGGGAGCTCCATAGTGTCAACTACATCTTGTCCAGTGGCCTTCTTGAGGCATGAGACATCAAAAATCTTGTGGATCTTACTCCCAATGGGGAGCTTCAGCTCATATGCTACATCCCCAACACGACAGATCACCCTTTATGGCCCATAGAAATGGGGCTTAAGATTCTCAGCAACCTTCTCCTACGACGTAGATTTCTTTTAAGGATAAAGAGGAAGATATACCAAACCATCCACCTCAAATTTTCTCTCCACCTAACCATGATCGACATAAAACTTCTGCTAATTTTGGGTTGTATCAATGTTGTCCTTAAGAGCACAAATTATATCCCGACTCTCTTGGATCCAGTCTTTCACTATAGGAGCCTTCCTTGCTCCAAAAATCGCATCAAAAAATGATAAAGAATCATAACCATATAGAGCCCGAAATGGAGACATATCGATTGACATATGGAATTTCATATTGTAGCAATATTCTCCCAATTGGAGCCAGCCCAACCATGCTCTTTGTTGCCCTGAAACATAGTTTCGTAAGTAGCCTTCCAGCCACTTGCTTACTATCTCTATTTTCCCATCTGTCTGGGGGTGATAACTAGTACTCGGTGTCAACTCAGTACCCACCAAACGAAAAATCTCCTGTCAAAAGCTACCCATGAAGTGACTATCTCTATCATTGACTATGGTCTTAGGAAGGCCATGAAGTTTGAAAACATCTCTAAAGAAAATCTCAGCCAGTTGTGAACAATGTACCGTGAAGAGATGGAAAAGAAATGTGAATACTTTTTTAGTCCATCAATGACCAAAAATATACAATCCTTGCCCTATACTGTTGGAAAACCTGTAATGAAATCCATAGAAATTCTCTCCCATTTCCCCTTCAGGATAGGAAGTGGTTGTAAAAACCTTGCAAGATGGTTATTCTTTCATTTATTCTGCTGGAAAACTACACACTCCTTGATGTGATAGATCACATCGTACTTCAGACCCTTCCATGAGAATCTCTCTCTAATGGCCCGATATGTCTTTGTGAAAGATTGGTGTCCTGAGAGTGGTGAATCATGTGGTCCATGCAAAATTTTCTCCTTGAGCTTTGAATATGTAGTCAAGAAGATATTCTCCCAGTAGTAGATGATATCCTCTATCACTCTATACCTCTCATCGGTCACCTTCTGTTGTCCTCTACAACAACCCCCCATTTCATATATTTTTATTCATAACACTATAATATGAAATGGGTCCCTTTTATTTTTTAATTGGTATCAATTTTGTATTATTCAAAAAGGTCCGAAAATGAAATAAAAAACATTACAAAAAACCTTTTTGACAAACCAATAATTGCCTTGGGATATAAATAATTAAATCTTTTATCATTGCGATAAAGCGATCGCAAGATCGCATATCGCAATGACAAAGGAGACATAACTTAAGGAACTTTTGGTTTGCTCCGATGCGATATACCATGCATGCTTTTAAGCGATCGGCAATGTACCATGCGATATCCCGGTTAAATGCTCCCGATGCGATGCGATATCGCTATCGGTGAACGAGGATTCCAAGAGATGCCAATATAAGAAAAGCGCCTTTTCGTCCCGATGCGATGCGATAAAGCCAAAACACGAACTTCAAAAAAGTTGTTAAAACGGGGATATTACGATTAATTCGTATTAAAATCCTTATCTTTATAATCGAGATTCACCTGCGCTCAACCGCCAAAACGGCCAAGGCACGCTTAAACAAATCATTTCACCAATAAACGACGTGATGGACATTTAAATGATTGACAGGTTTTTGCGGCCATTTAATGAAATAGTAAGTCTAAATCTTTTTACGGATTGGATCCATGGCAACCTTAAGTTAATTCTTCATCACACATTAATCAATATATTTCGCCCGTATTTGGTTTTTACTGCCAATTCTCTGTGTTACGCTTATTTTTACTCCTGTGCAGAATTCTTCCAAGCTGATAGATGCAAGCAAAATGGGGAAGAAGTCCAAGAAAACTGCAAATGCTTCCGCTTCGCCAGCCATAGAACAAGCCATCACTGATCCAGGAAATAAAAAGAAAGGATTGATATCTGATACTACATGTTCAGGTCTTGGCAAAACTTCTTGGCAAAGTACCTATAATTTGATAAAAGCTGAAGAACCTGAAGTGACAACGGTAGAAGCCACAGTCGATACGACTCAAAAATCTGAAGGTACTTTAAAGGACTTAGCTGACTCTTTCCTTCATCGGATAGCAGCTCGGGAACAAATTCTCCCATATACTGATGTAGTAAGGTGGGCAATTGAGGAACTCCCAATCACAGACAGAACCTTCTGCACCAGAGATGGGAGAGTCTTTGGTTCATTTCAAGCTAATGATTTGAGGCAGATGTATCATTTGCCTGAGCCTGAGAAGAAGTACAACAAGGCATTTCTGGAGAAATTCCGAAATGAGAACGAAACTGAATCCGAACCCATTCGGAATTGGAGGCAGAATCTGGCAAAACACAAGCATAAGTCTTCCGGTATGTATTCTGTTGATTCTCTATGTTCTCCTTATTGTTATGCTGGGATCATGATGTGTAGATTATGGGGTTTGCACGACTCCTCTAATTTCACTATAGAAATGGTTCCTTTAATGGAGGCAGCATGTAATAGAGAAATTATGGATTGGGGAACTATACTGTCCGACAAATTAGCCACCGCAGTTCTTGATTTTAGAGGCAAGACTCGCATTACTGAAAGGTTTATTCCCCCATTCTACTATAGCGCTTATATCCTGGACACCCTGTGTTTTAATTCTGAATTTCCCGTGCTCGGCTGGAGGTGGACTCCACAAGACTCCATCCCCATTCACATATACTATGAGAAAGTGTGGAAAACCTCCCATAGGCACCATTTATACCAAATCTGCAATGGCTTCATGTTACCCATTCATTACTCTATTTTTGATAAACCTGCTCCCAAGATTTCCTACCAAGCAGGGATTGATTTAACTGGCTTAGGGAGACGGTTTGCAGAGGAAGAATTTACTTATATAAGAATTTTTGGCAGTCTAGCCAAACCTCATGTTCTTCCTCTGTACATACCTGATAAACTGCTGGCAAGGGAGATAGCCTATTAGATCATTTCCGAAAGTGTTACACAAACTCTAAAGAGAAATAAGAAGCAGGTCTGGCCCTCTTTTCCTCTTAGATGTGGTGTCTACACCTTGAATGATCTCAAACATGCAGAGAAAGAAGCTATAAAGATGAAATCATTAACTCTAGCAACTCTCCCTAATAGGCAATTTGATCCCGACAAAGTTGCCTATAATGCCCTTGAACAGGCCAAATTGGAAAAGTTTGATCATAAAGAAGATATGTTTGATAACCTGTTCTCCACAGCCGAGTCAATGTCCCAAGTTAGATCGTTGGCCAGGATGAAATATCAAGATGAAGGGTTAGTTGAATTCAACAGACTTAGAGAACAGAGGTTGCAAACTCTGCCCCTAGATCTGTTAGCAACAAGCCCAGCAGCAGGATCAAGCGAGCCTGAACAGCGACATACTAAGGAACCTCTGGTTATAACAAATGAATAGGAGAAAGTGCAAGAGGAAACCCAGACGAGAGAACAGGAACAGAGCACCATAAAGGTAAATCAAGATACTCAAATTGATCCCGAATTGCTCCAGGAATGGCAGCAATTCGATTCAATTATCAACAATCCTGAAGGTTCAAAGGAAGCCCAAACATCAAGAGTAGCAGACACACAAGAGAACGTTTCAAAACAGGTTCCAGGTGAAACCAGCGGCCTACCCAGTTCTAAAGGAGTAGAGATAATCCCAAAGGACCCCTCCGATCAAGTTATTTTGCAGATAGAAGAAATTCCTCCCTTGGATGTCTTCTATAGCCCGAAACACAAAGCTGTGGTAAAACAAAAAAGGAAGAGGAGAAGGACTGATCAGCCTCCCCTATTCCCAGAATTAACAGTGACGGGCAATGTAGTTTGGAAAGAGGAATTTGACCCCTCTGAGGACCTAACAAAACTATCACAATTTGCTGGAGCCTATTCGGCAGCAACAATAGATAAGGCATCAGAGGTGAGTCTTTTATTAAAAACAAAAGACCAGGATATTTTCTCATTACAAGCGCAACTATCAGAAGCACGGCAGAAGGCAGAGCAGGCAGAACTACAATTGTTAACACAACAGCAAACCAATAATCAATTAACTCAACAATTGCAGGAAGAAAAGCAGAGGATTGATCAGAGTGCAGTCCAGAAGCAGAAAGAGTTATCAGAGCCATTGGCACAACTCAAGACAGCCAATGAACAAATGCTGAAGATAAAAGATGAGCAGATTGCTCAACTATTAGCCCAGCTTGAGAAAACAAAGAATCTCCCACAGGTAGCTGAATTCAGGGCAGAGGCAGTACAAATAAACAAAGCATTATTAACACAGATAAAGTTGTTATGTCAACAAATCGCCCAGGCAGAACCTTTATGTGACTTAACAACATCTCTAAGTAATAAATCAACTGATGCTATAACAGACTTCGAGCAGGTCGATGAGACAGTGACCAATTATCTTGAGTGGCAAGGTACTGAGGAAGGACAGTCAGCTAAATTGCCAAAGATCTTAGAATCGCATAAAGAGATATTATTTATAGAATGGCAATCTCAGTTAAACAAAGCAGAGAGGGCAGTTTCCAGATGCAAATTAACCACAATTAATTTGGTTGAATTAGTTAATGACACTCTCTACTTATCTAACATGATTTCCCAATGTACCCCAGGTAAATTGACATCAGCTAAAACATTGGAGCAGTCATGTTACTCAGAGCTGGAGAGAACTGGCAGATTAATCGCAGGAATTAACAGCTTGACATGGGACACCTATTGGATGTTCTTAGTCAAACCTTACAGCCAGAGAGCCGCCCTCAAATGCCTCTCAGATGCAATCAGATGCATCATTCCCGAAATGCAGGATGCCACCTATGATGCCCAACTCAATTCTCGCCTTAACCGACCACCAGAAGTGGAGCCGATGCTTGCAATCTGCCAGCTCAGAACTAGAGATGAACAGCCTAAGTGATGATTCATGCCGCCGACTGCCAGATTTCCATGAAGGAGATATTCAAGATTGTATGATACCAATTAAGTAGGATTTTTCAGTTTCATAGATATTTAGATAGAATTAGTATTTATAGACCCTTTCATGCATTTAGAAAGGGTCGTAAAGTTTTGTATATGACTTAAAATATGAAGTTACACTACTGTACTTCAGGTGTATTTTTTATAAAACTCGACCAATTATTCTAATTTTGATAAGAAAGCTTTTATGCAAATGTGCACTACTGTCTTTGTGTGAAAGTATTTTTGCGTTGAAAGAAGAATCTCAAATGGCGATTGATATTGGGGAATGACTTGCAGCTCATATGGTACTATTATCTATGTCTGAATTCATTCTTTTTATGTAAATTGTTGTTTGATTACTTTTGCTATTATTGAATATTTAAATGTGTTTTAACAGCAATCTTTATACTTTCCACTACTGGATGTTTACAGTTTGCTATTCTTTCAATAATTTACGTATCAGTAATATAAATTAAGATAAGTGTAACAATGTTTTATCAATTACTTCGTTCAACTAATTGAACGAAGTAATTATTATTTAAATGAATATCTTTGTTTATTGAATAGTGTCATCTATATGCCTATTGACAAACACAGATCATCAAACGTTGCACTTAAGAATAGAAGCTTCCCGGGATAAAATAGTCATTTATATTTTTGTTTATAGATTAAGTACTCCATTCATTATCACTTATTATTAAACCAATCACTCATTCACCCATTTCTATTCTTTATCGGGAAACTGGTCCCATTATATCCAGTCGGAGCCACCATCCCAAACGGAAAAGGAGTTGTTTAAGGTCCGGACCGGGTGGTCATCCCCCAATGTTGTTGCAACGATTTTCGAGGCCTCAACATTTTTGGCGCTAGAAGGAGGACCATCAACTGTGAATGGCAAGCAAACCCAAATCTGCAAACCATTCTAAGAGTAATTCTCCCTCCACATCACCTCGTACTTCCCAATTACATGCTGGTTCTCCAGCATCCAAGCAAGAAGAATAGGTATCCACTATCACTGCTCAAACCCACCATACTCCAGAACAATTAAGTCTTGAATCTCCTGAAGTTCAGTCTCTCATCCAAAAACTTCAGAGTTTCTCGATTTCACCACAGAAATCTGAGCTATCTCAAAGCAGTGAGACTTCGCAATTCAATCTACCTCACCCTCTCACTAGACTTCAGAGTGAAAAGCTCGGTATTGAACCTACTGAGTTCCCTTTACCTAAAAGGAAAAAGGCAAAGAAAAACACTGAAGATTCTGACAGTGAAGCACTTTCATCCACATCCTCCATCTCATCCTCCCCAGTGCGAAGTCAACCATCCACTCCCTCATTACATATTGTTGTTCACCGGGAATTTGGAACTTCAACATCTCAACCTGCTCACTCCTCAACATCAATTCCTTCCCAGACATCTGGAATCTCAACAACAGTATCATCCACCACTGGTATTACAATGGCAGATCCATGGACCAGACCTGGTGCAGTCCATATGCCCGCACCATTACATGCATTACCAGATGCTCCTGAAAAATGGCTACCCAAGTTTAATCCAGAAGATGGAACCCAAGCTGAGGAACATATCAATAACTTCATGTTAGCAGTTAATTTGAAGGGAGTAACAGAGCAAGATGTCGTTGTTAGGCTTTTTCCTTATACGTTGCAAGGATCAGCAGGATCCTGGTATTTTTCCCTGCCTTCTGATTCTATTACCAGTTGGGACATTTGCCAAGAACAGTTTCTCACTAAGTATGGAGACGATAGATCTTTAGCTACACTAATAAATGGTCTCTCCAATCTTAGGATAGAGCATAGGGAACCTATTAAAGAATTTAATGCTCGTTTCAATAAACTTTTGAATAAAATCCCAACGACTTCCAAACCAAGTGAACAAATCAGAAGTGAGTGGTATATTACTGCCCTACCTGCCAATATAGCTATTTTTGTAGACAGGGCCGCAAAACCAACACTCGCTGAAAACATGAAAGAAGCACTTGCTGTGGAGAAATGTATCAATGCTCTAGAAAAGAAAGCGGCTCTTGAGGAAAGAAAAACCAAAAAAGTTTCGTTCAAAGATGACTCAAAGAAGAAAACCTCGAAAGATCCATATGACATGGAGGGCCTCCAAAAGGTCCTCAAGACCATGTCAAATGAAATGGTTGAAATAAAGAAACAAGTCAATGAAACTTCAACCAAAAGGCCTTTTAAGAATTACAAGAAAACCGAATCAAAACCACCGAATGTCATATCTAATGCAGATTCAGATCAAGAAGAAGAGGAAGAGGAAACAATCTCACCAACTGATGATGAAGAGGAAGTTGTTGAATGCCATGGCATGTGGGATTTCATACTGCCCAACTTCGATACAGATAATGATGAAGAAGATTTTCCTGTCTCTACTAGGAGTAAAAGTACCTCCGAACCTGTTCAGGCAACTTCAAAGAAACGGAGTGCAGGTACTGCTACAACAAAAGAAAAAGTACCTACAAAGAAGTCACCTGCTGTAGTTCCCCAAAACCAACCTTCAACTTCAAATACTCCTTCAACATCTAAAACATTAGTAGTGTCCGATTCAATGGATTACAATATTGTTGATGATATGAAGAAAACTAAGGCAAACATTACTATGTTTGAACTTAGCAAATTAAAACATCAGCAGAAATTGCTTCTCAAAGAATTGAATGATGTTCCCTCTTCACCTCTTCCCAGTGCTAAAGCCGCAAATGATTCGGGTCAACCACCTTCTGGTATGATAGAAGCTACTGATTCAGTCCTGATTGGAGATAGATCGAATTCTCATCCTCCACCCTTCCTTTTGACCTTTGAGATCTACAACAGAAACCTACACAACTGTTTGATTGACTCAGGGGCATCATCCAATATAATGCCAGCTTCAGTTTGTTCCAAACTGAACATAGAACCCCAAAAGTCTTCCATACACATTGTACAGTTAGAAAGAACCAAGGTCCAGGTTTTAGGAGAGATTAACTCTGTAACTATCAGGTTATCAGCTGATCCACGGGTAGTTCAACGAATTGATATCCTAATAGCTGATATACCTGAATTTTATGGGTTGATCTTGAGTAGGGATTGATCTGAAAAGCTCCATGGGTATATTTCTACCGATTGGTCTCACATGTGGTTACCCTATAGGGGAAAGCCAAATCAAATAAAAATCAATCGAGAGAAACACATGACCCACACTGTAACAGATTTTGAACAGGAAAATCAACCAATTGCATTTAATAACAACATCTTGGGAAATTATTCATATGAGTCATTTTTTGGAAATTTCACTGCCCAACCATCTCCTTTCTCAGTAAACAATTTAACATCACAAATTGAAAACTATTCACAAACAGATAGGTCAATATGTTTTAATGATACTGGGGAAACTGTAAATAAGATTGTTAATACTTCTTTATTTTGGTCTTTATATTTTGATGGGTCCAAATATAACGAAGGTTCAGGAGCAGGGTGTATATTGGTTAGCCCGCAAGGAGAAAAAACAATGCTGTCCTGTAGGTTAGAATTTGAATGCACAAACAACACAGCCGAGTATGAAGCATTAGTCCAGGGTTTGTATAAAGCAATTGGCCTTAAAGTGCAATATTTGAAGGTATTCGGCGATTCTGAAATTATTGTCAAACAGGTGAGAAATACAATTCATTGTCTTTCAAATCACCTCAAACATTATCAGTCGCTGGTACAAGAACTCACCACGCACTTTTCTGCATTCAATATTTCTTCTATTCCTAGGTCTCAAAATTCAGCAGCAGACTTGCTAGCCAATGTTGCTTCCAGACTCATACCCTCCGAAGATTATAGCCCAGATAGATTTTCAATAGAATTACTTTTTAGGCCGTCAATTCCTGACAATGTCACTAATTGGAGAATATTTAATCACGATGAAGACATTTTACAATTTTTAACTTCAAAAATGTCCTATGATGACCAGATCATTGAGGAAAGCGAACATGACCTTCAAATGAGAGGTAAATCCGAGGAAAATTCAATTCCAAAGCCTGTGGTGAAGCTTGAGAATCTTTATGATATTAAAGATAGATTTAAACCTGAGACTAATGCAAAGCTTCAAAGCTCTACTTTAAGGTTTGAATTGATAAACCTTGGCACTGAACAAAATCCTCAAAACGTTAATCTAGGATTAGGACTTTCTGTAGAAGAAAAGGAAGCATTCATTAAACTCTTAAAGAAACATAAACATGTTTTTGCTTGGAAATATGACGATTTAAAGACATGTGATACAACTATTATCCAGCATACTATTCCAATGCTTCCCGATCAAAAACCAGTTCAACAGAAATTAAGGAAAATACATCCGAACTTAGAGAGTCAAATAAAATCAGAACTCAATAAACTCTTGAAAGCTAAGATTATTTTTCCCGTTCGACACTCAAACTGGGTCTCTAATATGGTGCCTGTTAGAAAGAAAAATGGCGACATTAGGATTTGTATAGATTTCAAAAATCTGAATAAAGCAAGCCTCAAAGATAACTTCCCATTACCTACTATGGAGCAGATACTCCAATCAGTAGCAGGCTCTGAATTAATGTCCTTTTTAGATGGTTTTTCAGGATATAACCAAGTTTTGGGTCATCCTGATGACAGACTTAAAACTACATTCAGAACAAAATGGGGAACTTATGCTTATCAGAAAATGCCTTTCGGACTTATTAATGCAGGAGCCACATTCCAAAGAGTGATGGATATCGCTTTCAAAGGATTGATTAATAAAACAGTAGTTGTCTACCTAGACGATATTACTGTATTTTCTAGAAAGAGATCCAATCATTTGCATGACTTAAATCAAATTTTTCAACGCTGCAAAAGGTATGGTATCTCACTCAATCCTAAAAAATCCTTCTTCGCTCTTGATCAAGGAAAACTCCTGGGTTTTATTGTTTCCAAAGATGGTATTTATATTGACCCTGAAAGGATTAAAGAAATTTCTGAAATCCCATTTCCTCATAATAAAAAATCCATGCAGTCTTTTTTAGGTCAGATCAATTTTATCAAAAGATTTGTTCCTGATTTTTCTCAAATCATTTTACCATTACAAAGCATGATTAAGAAAAATTCAGTGTTTAAATGGGGATCTGTGGAAAAAGAAGCATTTGATTTAATCAAACAATCAATAACCAATGCCCCTGCTTTAAACACTCCCAATTTTTCTAATCATTTCACATTGTATACTATCGCATCCGATTCATCTTATGCAGCAGTACTCACTCAGATTAATGATCATGACCTGGAAGCACCGATTTCATTTTTCAGTTCAAATTTCCAGGGTGCAGAACTAAATTACTCCGAAGTTGAAAAACAAGCCTTTGCTGTGTATAAATCAATTAAACACTATAGGCCCTTCCTTTTAAAAGCTCATACAAAGGTTATAGTTCCTTTTTCTGCAGTAAGACAATTACTGATCCAAAGGGAATTAGGTGAGAAAAGGGCCAATTGGGTTACAACACTTCAAGAGTATGACTTGGAAATCAAGCCAGCAAAGATTGTGAGGGGTCAAGGTTTTTGCAGGTTGTTAGCAGGAGCATCCAAAATTCCGGAATCAGGTGATACAGAACATATGGAAGAAATCAATCAGATAAGTATTACCAATTTTGAATCTCAATACGCAGATTTAATGTTTTATTTGAAAAATGGATATGCACCTCCTAATATTTCTTATAAAAACAAACGGGCCATTAGATTAAAAGCAAAAAACTTCATAATCATTGATGATGTACTTTTTAGACAAAACTATGATTCAGTTTTATTAAGATGCCTAGAAAAACCTGAAGCACAAAAGGTTTTGCAGGAGCTACATGATGGACCAGCCGGAGGACATTTTGGAGCTGACACAACAGCTCACAAAATCATTCATGCTAGGTATTATTGGCCCACTTTATTCAGAGATACTCACGAATATGTAAGGAAATGTCAAAGTTGTCAAACCTCCAGTGGAAGACAAAGAAAATCAGCTTTCCCTTTGCAACCAGTCAACATTGAGCAACCTTTTGAACAATGGGGATTGGATATCATTGGAGAAATTTCTCCACAGTCTTCCAAACAACATAAGTATATCCTTACTGCTACTGATTACTTTACCAAGTGGGTTGAAGCAATTCCATTAAAAACAACAAACTTTGAAGGAATTATAGAATTTATAGATCAATTCATCATTACCAGGTTTGGTGTCCCAAATGCTCTTGTTTTTGATAATGCATCTTATTTCTCTGGTAATGCCATGTTTGAGTTCGCTATTAAAAGAGGTTTTAAACTAAAATATTCTGCAAATTATTATCCCTAGGGTAATGGTCTAGCATAATCTAGCAATAAAAATCTCCTTAAAATCATTAAGCGAACTATTGAACAGAATCATAAAAATTGGCATAAATCTTTAATATTCGCACTATGGGCAAATAGAATAACACATAAGGCCTCCATAGGTACTTCTCCATTCAATCTGGTATATGGGAAAGAAGCAATACTACCAACCAATCTAGCACTTCCTTCTCTTGCCCTAGTACAATTTATTGAAGAAAGCCCCTCTTCTTCTATCCAACTTAGACATGATCAAATTTTAAAATTAGAAGAAGAAAGAGAAAAGGCCAAAATTACTCATGCAAAACATCAGCAAATAATCAAAAAATCATTTGATTCAGCTTCATCTAGTTCTAAACAGTTGCAGGTTGGTGATCTAGTTCTGAAATGGGATAAAGCCCATGAGGATAAAGGTAAACACACCAAGTTCCAAAAGATGTGGCTTGGACCATTGCAGATCAGCGAGAAGATAGGCCATTCGACATTCATGTTACAAGATCTAACAGGAAAGAGGGATTCTCTTCCTGTTAATGGCCTCATCTTAAAGAAATTATTCAATTGAGAAGGTAATCCCTTCTCCTTTAGTTCTAAGTAGGATTTATTTTTTTAGGATCATTAGGAAATAAAGTTGTAAGGTATCTTCCATTGACCTTTGCTGTATTTAAAAGTTTCTCAAAAGAAAGGATTGTTGATATTTACTTTTAAATAAATAGAAGTCTTGAACAAGAGGAACAATTTCTAGGAAACTAGGTATAATTGCATTCTGAAGCCACCCTTCAATTTTTGCGAACTCTTCTCAAAGTTTAGAAGTATTAAAAAATCATTTTATGTTTTTAAATTGGTCAACAAAAAGGTTATCAATATCAAAATAGAAACTAATCCAATTTCAGCATCTTCAACTCTTACCCTGTCATCCATTTACTCTTAAGGAGAAAATTGTCCATCCCATTCACCAAAAGTTTATGATTACTCAGAGTGTAATTCTAAAAATTTTGATATAAAAGATAAGAGGTCTTATTACAAGCCTGCTTACCATGATCATAGGGAATTAGTTTAACCGACATTACCAATACTGCATACCAAAACAGGGTAATGGCTTAAAATTATAAGACAAGGGGTCTCATCACGAGCCAGCTTGTTCGGTTAGATTACTACTAGTGAATGGCATTGTCAAACTGCTGGCCACCAAACCAGGACAATGGCTTTTTATCTTAGAAAATAACAGAAAAAGTAAAAGGAAACACAAAATATGAAAGCATATTTTGAATTCATTCTGTTAATCATACTCTCAAATGGATGGGATAATGGACAATAACATGGTTAAAAGGTATCCCTGTCGGAACTATGAACGTTTGCTGGCAGCAAAGGCTCTACCTATGACAGACGAGTTAACCAAAAAGCTGCTTTGGAAAAGTTTTATGTTTTATCATTAGAAACCAATAGAGGCCTATTTAAAACTTAGAATGTATCTAATTTTCAACAAAGAGAGGAAATTAGCAAAAAATAGTTTCATTTTATTTGGAGTGCATATATACTTAGTTATATTAGAATTTTCCCTTTTGATTGAAACTCTATTTTGAAAAAGTTTAAGTATTTCCATACTTTTTAGAGATAACTGTTTCTTTCAGCGAATCGCCAATTGTTGTCCTCTACAACAACCCCCCATTTCATATATTTTTATTCACAACACTATAATATGAAATGGGTCCCTTTTATTTTTTAATTGGTATCAATTTTGTATTATTCAAAAAGGTCCGAAAATGAAATAAAAAACATTACAAAAAACCTTTTTGACAAACCAATAATGGCCTTGGGATATAAATAATTAAATCTTTTATCATTACGATAAAGCGATCGCAAGATCGCATATCGCAATGACAAAGGAAACATAACTTAAGCAACCTTTGGTTTGTTCCGACGTGATTACACGCAATGAGCGATCGGCGATATACCATGCATACTTTTAAAGAGCCCCGGTTAAATGCTCCTGATGCGATGCGATATCGCTATCGGCGAACGAGGATTCCAAGAGATGCCAATATAAGAAAAGCGTCTTTTCATCCCGATGCGATGCGATAAATCCAAAACACAAATTTCAAAAAAAGTTGTTAAAACGGGGATATTACGATTAATTCGTATTAAAAGCCTTATCTTTATAATGGAGATTCACCTGCGCTCAACCGCCAAAACGGCCAAGGCACGCTTAAACAAATCATTTCACCAATAAACGACGTGATGGACATTTAAATGATTGACAGGTTTTTGCAGCCATTTAATGAAATAGTAAGACTAAATCTTTTTACGGATTGGATCCATGGCAACCTTAAGTTAATTCTTCATCACGCATTAATCAATATATTTCGCCCGTATTTGGTTTTTATTGCCAATTCTATGTGTTACGCTTATTTTTACTCCTGTGCAGAATTTTTCCAAGCTGATAGATGCAAGCAAAATGGGGAAGAAGTCCAAGAAAACTGCAAATGCTTCCGCTTCGCCAGCCATAGAACAAGCCATCACTGATCCAGGAAATAAAAAGAAAGGATTGATATCTGATACTACAAGTTCAGGTCCTGGCAAAACTTCTTGGCAAAGTACCTATAATTTGATAGAAGCTGAAGAACCTGAAGCGACAACAGTAGAAACCACAGTCGATACGACTCAAAAATCTGAAGGTACTTTAAAGGACTTGGCTGACTCTTTCCTTCATAGGATAGCCGCTCGGGAACAAATTCTCCCATATACGGATGTAGTAAGGTGGGCAATTGAGGAACTCCCAATCACAGACAGAACCTTCTGCACCAAAGATGGGAGAGTCTTCGGTTCATTTCAAGCTAATGATTTGAGGCAGATGTATCATTTGCCTGAGCCTGAGAAGAAGTACAACAAGGCATTTCTGGAGAAATTCCGAAATGAGAACGAAACTGAATCCGAACCCATTCGGAATTGGAGGCAGAATCCGGCAAAACACAAGCATAAATCTTCCGGTATGTATTCTGGTGATTCTCTATGTTCTCCTTATTGTTATGCTGGGATCATGATGTGTAGATTATGGGGTTTGCACGACTCCTCTAATTTCACTATAGAAATGGTTCCTTTAATGGAGGCAGCGTGTAATAGTGAAATTATGGATTGGGGAACTATACTGTCCGACAAATTAGCCACCGTAGTTCTTGATTTCAGAGGCAAGACCCGCATTTCTGAAAGGCTTATTTCCCCATTCTACTACAGTGCTTATATCCTGGACACCCTGTGTTTTAATTCTGAATTTCCCGTGCTCGGCTGGAGGTGGACTCCACAAGACCCCATGCCCATTCACATATACCATCAAAAATTGTGGAAAACCTCCCATAGGCACCATTTATACCAAATCTGCAATGGCTTCATGTTACCCATTCATTACTCTATTTTTGATAAACCTGCTCCCAAGATTTCCTACCAAGCAGGGATTGATTTAACTGGATTAGGGAGATGGTTTGCTGAAGAAAAATTTACTTATATAAGAATTTTTGGTAGCCAAGCCAAGCCTCATGTTCTTCCTATGTACATACCTGATAAACTGCTGGCAAGGGAGATAGCCTATCAGATTATTTCCGAGGGTGTTACACAAACTTTAAAGAGAAATAAGAAGCAGGTTTGGCCCTCTTTTCCTCTTATATGTGGTGTCTACACTTTGAATGATCTCAAACATGCAGAGAAAGAAGCTATAAAGATGAAATCCTTAACTCTGGCAACTCTCCCTAATAGGCATTTTGATCCCGACAAAGTGGCCTATAATGCCCTTGAACAGGCCAAATTGGCAAAGTTTGATCATAAAGAGGATATGTTTGATGACCTGTTCTCCACAACCGAGTCAATGTCCCAAGTTAGATCGTTGGCTAGGATGAAATATCAAGATGAAGGGTTAGTTGAATTCGACAGACTTAGAGCACAGAGGTTGCAAACTCTGCCCCTAGATCTGTTAGCAACAAGCCCAGTAGCAGAATCAAACGAGCCAGAACAACGACATACTAAGGAACCTCTGGTTGTGAAAAATAGACAGGAGAGAGTGCAAGAGAAAACCCAGACAAAAGAACAGGAACAGAGCATCATAAAAATAAATCAAGATACCCAAATTGACCCCGAATTGCTCCAGGAATGGCAGCAATTCGATTCAATTATCAATAATCCTGAAGGTTCAAAAGAAGCCCAAGCATCAAAAGTAGCAGACACACAGGAGAACGTTTCAAAACAGAATTCAGATGAAGCCAGCGGCCTACCCATTTCTAAAGGAAAAGAGATAATTCCAAAAGACCCCTCTGACCAAGTTATTTTGCAAATAGAAGAAATTCCCCCCTTGGATGTCTTCTATAGCCCGAAACATAAAGCTGTGGTAAAACGACAAAGGAAGAGGAAAAGGACTGATCAGCCTTCCCTGTTTCCAGAATTAACAGTGACGGGCAATGTAGCTTGGAAGGAGGAATTTGATCCCTCTGAGGACTTAACAAAACTATCACAATATGCTGGAGCCTATTCAGCAGCAACAATAGATAAGGCATCGGAGGTAAGTCTTTTATTAAAAACAAGAGACCAGGATATTCTCTTGTTACAAACGCAATTATCAGAAGCACGGCAAAAGGCAGAGCAGGCAGAACTGCAATTGTTAACACAACAACAAACCAATAATCAATTAACTCAACAATTGCAGGAAGAAAGGCAGAGGATTGATCAGAGTGCAGTCCAGAAGCAAAAAGAGTTATCAGAGGCATTGGCACAACTCAAGACAGCAAATGAACAAATGCTGAAGATAAAAGATGAGCAGATTTCTCAACTATCAGCCCAGCTTGAGAAAACAAAGAATCTTCCACAGGTAGCTGAATTCAGGGCAGAGGCAGTACAAATAAACAAAGCATTATTAACACAGATAAAGTTGTTATGTCAACAAATCGCCCATGCAGAACCTTTATGTGACTTAACAACATCTCTAAGTGATAAATCAGCTGATGCTAGAGCAGACTTCGAGCAGTCCGATGAGACATTGACCAATTATATTGAGTGGCAAGGTACTGAGGAAGGACAGTCAGCTAAATTGCCAAAAATCCTGGAATCGCATAAAGAGATATTATTTATGGAATGGCAATCCCAGTTAATGAAAGCAGAGAGGGCAGTTTCCAGATGCAAATTAACCACAAGTAATTTGGTTGAATTGATTAATGACACTCTCTACTTATCTAACATGATTTCCCAATGTACCCCAGGTAAATTGACATCGGCTAAAACATTGGAACAGTCATGTTACTCAGAGCTGGAGAAAACTGGCAGATTAATCGCAGGAATTAACAGTTTGACATGGGACACCTATTGGATGTTCTTAGTCAAACCTTACAGCCAAAGAGCCGCCCTAAAATGCCTCTCAGATGCAATCGGATGCATCATTCCCGAAATGCAGGATGCCACCTATGATGCCCAACTCAATTCTCGCCTTAACCGACCACCAAAAGTGGAGCCGATGCTTGCAATATGCCAACTCAGGACTAGAGGCGAACAGCCTCAGTGATGATTCATGCTGCCGACTGCCAGATTGCCATGAAGGAGATATTCAAGATTGTTTAATACCAATTAAGTAGGATTTTTCAGTTTTATAGATATTTAGATAAATTTAGTATTTATAGACCCTTTCATGTATTTAGAAAGGGTCGTAAGTTTTGTATATGACTTATAAACCTGAAGTTGCACTACTGTACGTCAGGCATATTCTTTTATGAAACTGGACCAATTATTCTAATTTTGACAAGGAGGCTTTTATGCAAATGTGCACTACTGTCTTTGTGTGAAAGTATTTTTGCGTTGAAAGAAGAATTTCAAATAGCGATTGATATTGGGGAGTGACTTGCAGCTCATGTGGTACTATTATCTATGTCTGAATCCATTCTTTTTATATGAATTGTTGTTTGATTACTTTTGCTATTATTGAATATTTAAATGTGTTTTAACAACAATCTTTATACTTTCCACTACTGGATGTTTACAGTTTGCTATTCTTTCAATCATTTACGTATCAGTAATATAAATTAAGATAAGTGTAACAATTGTTTTATCAATTACTTCATTCAACTAATTGAATGAAGTAATTATTATTTAAATGAATATCTTTGTTTATTGAATAGTGTCATCTATATGCCTATTGACAAACATAGATCATCAAACGTTGCACTTAAGAATAGAAACTTCCCGGGATATACTAATCATTTACATTTTCGCTTATAGATTAAATACTCCATTCATTATCACTTATTATTAAACCAATCACTCATTCACCCCTTTCTATTCTTTATCGGGAAACTGGTCCCATTATATCCAGTCGGAGCCACCATCCCAAACGGAAAAGGAGCTGTATTAAGGTCCGGACCGGGTGGTCATCCCCCAATGTTGTTGCAACGATTTTCGAGGCATCAA